>JAHHUM010000328.1:0-169127 GCA_036173005.1 Crenichthys baileyi
GGGAAAGGGAAAGTAAATGTTAATGGATGTAGCCCCATTAGTCGTTTCATCTAGAAAAAAAAGAACAGATAAACTCTGACCCATTTTTAAAGGGTTTTAGGTCTGAAAGAAAGCCCCTAGATTTAGCCCACAGAGAAACTCAGTCAGTAGCTAAGTTGGGAGAGAAAAAAGGTTTAACCACAAAAAGGGACGGGGGCCAATTTGGGACATCCCCTTTGAGGGTGGCATTAAGTTTGGGGCCAGCAAAACCCCGGGAGGGTGCCCCCTCAAAAAGGTGCCCAAAAGGAGACACAGAGTGGGGAAGGTGTAGTTCAGGAGAGAAAAAGAGAAAACCCAAAGTAAAAGCTGAAAAAAACAGCAATTAAGCAAATTGGAGAGTAGGGGGAATGTGGCGAAAGGGGGGGAAAGTGGATTTATGTCCCCAGCAGTTAAGCCATGCAGCATAATTTACAGAGGATAGCCTCAGGAAAACCTAAGCCACCAAAAACTATAAGTTTATCAAAAAGGAAAAATTTTTAAAGGGCCTAGCCTTTAAAAAGTAGACAGGGGGGTCTGCCTCACGGACTAAAACTGGGAGCTGGCCCAAAGCAGAGGAGCCTGAAAAACAAAGGATTCCCTTTCCCTTTCAATTTTAGAGACTTGGGAAAACCCCCGGAAACCTGCATTTGAAAAACAAGTGCCTGTTGGGAAGATAGGAACCAATCAGACCTTGATGTATGATGGGGGCTGGATTTTAAAGGGGCCCTTATATTTTGAGGAGGGAAAATTTTTAAATTCTTTTTTTGGATTTTAAAGGGGAACCCCTAGGGAAGGGAAGCTAAAATAGGGGGAAATATGATTCCTCTTTTAATTTTCACCCAGAACTCTTGCTGCAGTTTTTTGAATCAGCTGAAGGTTTTTTAACTGCTTTTTGTGGACATCCTGTAGAAAAAGAATTAAAAATAGCCCAACCCTTGAAAGTAAAAAAGCATGGACAGTTTTCAGCGTCACTCGTGGACAGGGCCATTTCTAATTTCGGAAATGTTTTGGAAAAGAAGGAAATCCAAAGAAACCTGTTTAATATGGGATTTAAATTACAGTCCTGGCCCCAAAAGTAACCCCCAAGGGTTTTTACTTTATTATTCGGAGATCTTTTTAATCCCCAATCCAGGTTTAATTTTTGAAAAGAATTTTCTTATAAAAAAAGGTTGGGGGAGAGAAATTAACCAAAATAAGGGAAAAAATCCGGACTTTGTTTTTAAAGTTTTATTCAAAAGCCATTTCTGCATTTGGGCCCCTCCCAATAAAAATGCCCGGGTTGAAACGGGGCCCCAAAACACATTTTACACAGTATTTATGGCAAAATTTAGGGTTTTTTAATCTAAACACCCAAAGGTTTAAACTTTATTCCCCCTAAACCTCTCCGGGAACAGAGATAAGAAAATTTCATAATAAAGACCCCATCTCCCCTTTCCCCTTGGGAGTGTTAACCATAATTCTTCAGAAAATTGGCAGAGGCCACCCTACTTTTAAATCCAGAAACACTAAAAAAAAACCACTGGGTCGGGAAAGAAAAGGTTAATAAAAGTTCCCCAACAATTTGTAATACTTTGGAGAAACAAATGAAAATTTCCATAAAACCCCTCCTTTTTTCCCTGATTCCCAAATAATCCCCAACAAAAGGAAAAATTCTTAAAAACCCTCACCCAAGATTATAATCAAAGAAAAACCAAAAAAAACAAAGCATCATTTTTAAATAAAAACATAAAAATCAAAAAAAAAAATTAAAAATTACCCAATTTTTATTAACCGGGGTTTCCCAAACCCCAAAATAAACCCGGACCAAATTTCAAGGGGAAACCCATATTTTCTTTTCTGTCGGGCCGTCAGAAATTTCCCCCAGTTTATCAGGGGGATACTTTCATGTTATTAAACCCCCTCGGGAAAAAAAAAATACCCCCCCTGTTCCCCAAAAATAATCCCAAACCCCACCCCTCTCGGGCTAAAAAATTTAAACCCCAAAGCCCATCCTATTTTTGAAAAACTCTCTTTCCCAAAAAGCTTGTTGTTTCCTTGGTGAAAAACAGATCACTTCCTATAGGCTGCATCGTGACCTTGAAGGGGAAATTGCCCCTTTCTTCTGGTACTAAAAACCAAACATTTTTTTCAAAAAAAACAAATCAAAAAAAAATTTTTAAAAAAATCCTTTCCCTCTCCCAGAGGGGCTTCTCCCGTTTCAAGTTTCCCTGATTCCCAAAAATAGAAAAAGGGGGGGCTTTTCTTTGGGGGAAAACCCCCTCTGGGTAGGAGGTTCAGAACCCGGGATGCGGGCTCGGGGGGGGTTTTCCCAGGGAACACCTTCCGGGGAAAGCTAGACCTTTTTTCAGTTTGGCTACCTTGAAAAACGGGGGTTAGGATTGAAGGGGCCTCCCAGCATCGGGACTGAAACTGTTTTCTCCAAATCAAGATGGATTTTGGAAAGTGGCTTTTTTTCCACAATGAAAGCTTTCGCAATCTGTGAAAACTTGAAAAGCACGTGGACATTTTTTTTAAGTAAAACACACCTTTTTTCAACCAAAGATGGGGGAAGGTAAAATTTTAGCAATACCCCCGGGGGCCCAAAACTAGGAAAATTTTTCCCAAAAAAAAAAGACTTAAAAAGTCTCATCAAAAATGAAAACTAAGCAGAACCTTCAAAACCCCTTTGGGGAAAATTTTTTAATTTAAAAAGTCCCTTCCCCTAAAGCCTAGGTGTTTAAATTTAAAACATGAACTTCACCCAAAACATCCGCAAAATAAAAAAATTAAATTTTCTAAACCCCAACCTAGAAATACTACCCAGTGACCTTTCAACTAAATATTTTTGATTTTAAAAAAATGGGACAAAGGGTTTTTTGAGGAAGGCTATTACGGGTTCATTATTTCCATAATTTTCAGAAAACCCAAAGGGGGAAAAAAATTTCAAAAATGGCCCAAAATCTGTGGGATTAAATTTTCACAAAAGAATCAACACCATATTTTCGGACAGGTTTTTAAAATTGATTTTAAAGGAATATCCCCACCATTTTAAAAACAAAGTAAAACCCTTCTTTCGCTTTGTCACTAAGTCCTCACTGGAGGATGACTCCCCTTTTTTCCCCATGATTTCTAAAAAAACTTTTGTAATTCATTCTGACTTTTCCTCCCCTTCTGGCGCAGGGCCCAAAACCCATGCGACAATCCAGCAAAAAGTAAAAAAAAACCCCGTTCACCGGGACCCAATTACAGAAACCCAACAGAAATGAATCTGACAAAAGGTGAAACTAATAAAATTAACCAAACGCAACAAAAATAAATAAACCAATTTTCTAACCCGGAATTCCTTTCTATTAACAACAAAACCCCCAAATTTCCCTTTGTTTTTTAAATTCATCAATGTCTCCCTTGAAATAAGTCCATTCACCGGGTTTTTGTCCTTGGGGGAAAAAAGGGAAGGTATTAGTTTAAAAGGGACTTCAATTTAAATTTTCGTGCAATAAACCTACAAATTTTTTCTAAAAAATTAATTCTCCCCCAAATATGAATTCTTGACTCAATTTTTTTATCAAAAATATATTCCTTTACTTTTAGCTTTTCTTAAACTGTCGCTAGCTTAATGGCACGGGGAAAAAAAAACTTTCCCAACCCTAAATAAACCCCCAAAGGGATCCTTCATGCAAAACAATTCTTTCAAATTAATTTAAACTTTTTTCTTTTAACCTTTTAAAAGTAAAAGAACCAAAAAGGGGCAAAATTTGTCAATCTCACCCTTTAAATTAAATTTTTCCAAAAAAACCATTTTTAAGGCAACAACCCCTACGGGCATTTTGTTTTCTAATTTGTCTCTTAAACATTTTTTAAAACTCGGAAGGGGAGGGTCCCTAAACGTCACCGGGGAAAAAAACCTGATGGGTTTCAGAGCCCGGGCGGGAACTAGCCTTTAGGGGCCTTTTGGGGGCGGGCCCACAGTTTCTTCTTTCCCAAACCACCCTTGTGAAACCAAAACCCTGCAAAACTGTTTAAACACACCTCCCTCAGAAAAAAGCTCTTTTTAAAATTCTCCTGAAACCCTCAAGGTTTTTAATAAATCGGGGTTTTTAGAAACATTTTTCCCTAAACATGAAATTTTTTTAGTATTGGGGAACACAAAAAACAAACTTAAATACCAAAAAAACAAAGACGAAACACAAAGACAGACAAAGGGAAAATTTTTTAAACTTAAAGGAATTCAAAAAATTTTTTAAAAAAATCTCTTTTCAAAATAGGGTTTTCTCACCCCAATATCTTTTTAAATTGGCTGAAATTGATAAATTTTTTATTATGACAATCTTCGGGGGTCCCTTTTTTAAAATGGTCCCATAGTAAAAAAGGGATCTAAAACTTTTTTAAAAAGCACGGGCAACATTTTTTTTCTCAAATGAATAAAGATTTATTTAATGCTGAAACCCTTTGCCAATTCTTTATACTTTTAACCCCGGTAAAAATTTAAAATACAACCTTAGAGTTATTTTATAGTTCCTTTTTTTTTTATTTAAATTGCCAGCGGGTATTCAAAAATTTCTCTGCTCAGGTTAAATGTAAAGAATTTTTTTAAGTCGGCATTGACATCTTTAGGGAAAATCCCAAAAAAAAACAACTGCAGGGGTTAAACTTAACCCAAAGAAATTTAAAGAATAAAAACTTGACTCCAAACTAGACTTTGTTCCCCAAAAACGTTTAAAAAGGGAAACCCAAACATCTTTTTCCCTTTAATTTTGGGGCTTTTTTAAATTTTTGGGGGGAGTTGGGGGAAAAAATTTTTACAGACCCCCTCTTTAATTTATCAAAAAAACTGAAAAATTTGTAATTTTTTTAAATTTCCCTTTTAGTCAAACTAAAAATTCCCTTTGTATTTGACCCTTTTTTACCCTTTTAGGGATTTTTTTAAAATTTTAAAAAACCCCTAAAAATCCAAAAAAGGAGACTTTTAATTTTGACCGCACCCTTTTTAAAGGTTTTTCTAAGACCCTTTTTTAAATTTCTTTTTTTTCCTAAAAATGGTTTTTTACTTCTCTTTATTCCGTTAAAAGGGAATCAAAACCCTTGGGGCCCCAAAACAAACCCTTTCACCTAAATTTCGTGTTCCCCAGGGGAGAAATTTTGCGTATTATTGCATTTAAAAACTACCAAAAAAAGGGAACTCATCTTTGGGCTAGATCTTTTTTTAATAAAATGGGCCCTCCCTTTAATTAAAGTATTAATTTTTAAATTGGACCTAAAATCTATGGCTAACAGGCTTCGGATCCCGGGAACCACATTTTGGAAATGTTTGCTTGAACAATGATGCAAAGCTTTCTCAAGATTAAGGATTGGGTTTAATATCCCAGCCCTTTTTTAGTGTATTTTTTTCAAATTTGGGACTAATCAAAAAAAAAAAATTTTGGTCCATCTCCTAATTTACCTCAATCATATTTTGCCCCAACCCTTCATAAAAAAGCTTCAGACAAACATTTTTGTTTAAAAAAAAAAACAAAAGGCCAAAAAAAAACCAAAACCCAAAATCTGTTTTAAAAAAGGAAAAAATGCTTAAAAAAATTTGGTACCCTTGGGGGGGGAAATAATTCCACGGGTTTCTGGGGGCCTTTTCTAGGGGAAAGGGGTTTTAAAGGGAACATCAGATTAGTTTGGGTTTTTGTGGGGGAAACCACGGGCCCAATCTTTCCCTGTTACCTTTCGAAATCCCCAATTTTTTGCCTTTTTTTAATTATCCATTCTCTTTTTAAAAGGTTTTGTTTTTCCCAAAGGGAAAATTTTGTTTCTAACCAATTACTCTTAAAGTTTTAAAAATTTCAAAGCGGGTGATATCTTGAGAAAAACAACAGTTTTTTAATTTTTCTATGCAAGGGAAAAAAGGATTAGTTTTTCCTTTCCTTCCCCGGGGAAAAAAAAAAACTGCAAAACCCAACCCTTTAAATTTTTTTTGGGGTAAAAGGCCCCTGATAAAAGGAGGAAAATTTTTTAAAATAAACACCTGCATAAATTAAAAGGGGGGAAAAAAAAAAAAAAAAAACTTAACCTTTTCCCAGCAGCGGCGGGTTAAAAAACAATAAATTTTAAAAACCTTCCATAAGGGTAAGTTAGCACTTGGGGCAAAAACTGAAACCCCACTTTAAGTCCGTGTAAATAACTGTATAAGGACATCTGCAGTAAACTAACCTGTTTTAAATAAAGGGGGGTTCCTCTACCCTTGATTTTATGGGGTTAAAAACTCGGGACAACAGAAAACCAATATAAAGGAGAGCCCATCGGGTGTTCCCCTTTGGGGGTTTTAAAAAGGGTTCCCTTCTTTAGACTGTCCTGAAAAAAAACAAAAAAACACTTTTGTTTTAAGGCTGGGGGTTTTTGAAAAGGGTAACTCTTTCTTGCTTTTTAAATAATTTTTTAAACAAAAAATTCCACCCGGGGAAAAATGCCCGGGTGAAAATACTTCTTCTCTAAAAGAAATTAACGGAAAAATTAAAAATGAGTTTAATTTATCCCCCTTTTTAAGATCTTTTCAAACCCCTAAAATAATTTTTTAAAACCGCAATAGGGGGTCAAGGGTCAAGCAAGGTCACATGGTTAATAACGTTCTTTTTTTCAAAAAATGGGAAAAATATTTATGCAAAGGTGTGTTTTTTGTACATTACCCCCTCAGTTTTTTTAATCGCTCTGTCTTTGGGCTCGACTTCTTGGCACACAGCCCCTCTATAAACCCAAAAAAAAAAAACCCAACCCCCTTTCCCAAAGGTGTTTTGGGGGGGGACATTCACCCCTTTTCCTTGCCCACTTTAACTTCTCCAGAGAAAGAATTTTGCTCCGGCCTTTTTTCTTTTCCCTTTCTGCCCCGCAAAGATGTCCCTTTAAAATTTTAAACCCAATTTGAAATCGTCTTTTTGGCTCGGGGCAAACAGAAATGGCCCTTTTGCCCCAATCTCAGGGGGGTTTTGGTGCCGCCTTCTTCTTTTTTTTCCACACTTTCATTTCCCGGGAAACCCGGAGCGCCCGTTTCTCTCTTTCAGGCCTGCTGAAAGCGTCTCGGGGGAGTAGCCAGGGAAAGGGGCAGGTTTTTCTAAAGTCCAATTCAAAAACCCGATTTTGCACTCAAATCCCATATCGGGGGGGGGACAAAAAAAACTGAAACACCTGCCTTTTAGTGTGGGGGGTTTAGGGCTAAGTGGACCACCGGGTAGCCAGTCTTCTTTGATTGCACTTTTGCACCAGTAAGGCAGAGTGTGGGGGGTTCAATTAGCAGGGTAAAGGAGACGTTTTGCTAAAAAATATTGAAAACAAAACAAATTATGGGTGACATCCCAGATTTCAAAAGGGGGCCCAAATTGGGGGGGGGAAAGTTTTGCTGGGCATCTGTGACCAAGGGGAGAAAGTTTTTTGTGAGTACAAGAGCCACGGTATCCAGGGTAATGTCACCCTACCCCCAAAGGGAAGACGAACCACATCCAACAGGTTTTAACTGGGGACGCAAAAAAAGGAAAGCTGTCTAAAAAGGGAAATGTTCGGGGCTCCCCCGGGGATTGTACCCAAAAAAAAACAAAAAACCACGGCTCCCAAAAATCATGGCAAGGAATTTAAAATGGCCCCTTTCAACTCTCTGTTTCCCCCGGAAAACGCCGTGGAGCCCCCAGGCGCAATATACAGGGCCCGGGGGCGTTACCCAAAAAACCTTTGGCCCTAATTTTCAACCCAAAACGTGGGTTTTAAATGGGGGGAAAAGAAGCGAAAAAAATTTTTTGGGGCCCTTGGGAAAATGTGAAACATTGTTTTTCTCTGATAAAGCCCAACCTTTACGGGTTTTCCCCCACATCCGGGAGATTTTCAGTGGGGGGAACCCCCCCAAAGAAGGGGTTACCACCCAAAATGTTTGCAGCCCAGAGTAAAGCAGGGAGGGGGATAAAAGTGAGGGTTTTGGGGCTGCCCATTTTCAGGGCCCATTTTTTTGGGCCCCCAATCCCCTTGTGCTAGATAGGGGGTTTAAATGCCAAGGACTACCAAAACCTTCTAAAGGGCCCAGTGCATCCAGTGGTTCAAAATTTTTACCCTGAAGGGGGGGCCCCGTGTATCAGGAGACAAGCCCCAAATTTACACAACCCAAGACCGTGAAAGTTGGTTTGATGAACTGAAAGTGAAGTTGAACATCTCCCTTTGGCCTGACAGTCACCAGATCTAAATATTTTGGGCCATTTTGGGGAGTTTTGGGGGGGAAGCGAGTCGGGAAATTTTTTTCCTAAACCAGTATACGTAGTAAACTGGCCACTAACTGCAAGAAAAAGGGGTTTAAAAAAACCCCCTTAAACCAAAGGTGGGGAACTTGGAATATGTAATTCCCCGGGGACGAATTGACCCCGTATTGGCCCCCCAAAAGGGGGCCCTCCCACCAAAATAATAAAATTTTTTGGGTCAAAACCCCGGGTTTTTCTTTTTAAAATTGCCCCAACCCCCGAAGGTGTGTATTGTGTGTTGTAAAGAAAACAGAAGAAAAAAGTTTAGTATGGGTTTCAGATTTTCCCAACAGAAATATTATCAGTCAGTCAGTCATTTGTCCTTTTCATTTCCTTTCCCACAACATCCCCACTATGCCCTTTCAAAAAACAACTTTCTTTTTCCCAAATTTTAAAATGCCCCCTTTTTCACTTTTCCCTTTTTTCCAATTTAAACTGCAGAAATTTAAAGACAACGAACTTCCAGCAAAAGGGTTTTAACTTTTTAACCCCCTTATTTAATGCACTCCCTTTTTAATTTTTTCCCCTTATGTTTTTTTTTTTTCCTCATCTCAGTCCATAAAATTTTTCATTTTAAAACATTTAAACCTTTTTTAAATTTAAAATTTTTTAAACCCTTTTAAAACACCAAAAATTAAACCCTGTGGAAAAACAAACCTTATCTTCCCAAATTAAAGCCCCCATTTACACAATCATCCCCAAACCTTTTTCCTTTCATTATTTTAAAAAATCGCAGATTTTTGGAGAAGGGGGGACCCCCCACCTCTGATGCCTTTGGTTCC
Source organism: Crenichthys baileyi (assembly GCA_036173005.1). Lineage (NCBI taxonomy): Eukaryota > Metazoa > Chordata > Actinopteri > Cyprinodontiformes > Goodeidae > Crenichthys > Crenichthys baileyi. Next base: position 9,035 of record JAHHUM010000328.1, read on the forward strand.
GGAAAAACCCATTTAGCTATAGCCTTTTTTACCTGTTCAGTGTCACGTCTGCCCACTGGTTTTTTCTCCTTTATAAGGTGTAGAAAAAATTGCAAAAAAACCACCCGGGGAAAAACCCATTGTTTTGCCTTGTCTTATTGTTACCCCCCAAAAAAAAAACCCTCCCTGTATACCTTTACAGGGTAAAACCCGGCCCTCAGCTGATGTCCTTTTCCCACTCCAGAACCTAATCAATTAATTAGGGGATGATGGTTAATGTGCAAAAAAAAATATATACATTATATCATACAGAACAACTTCTCACCCCAAAAATTTTAAAACAAAAAAGTTTCCACATCCGATCAGCCAGAAGCCCCCAGTTAGGCACCAGGAAACCCCCTTTCCGTGAAATGGAGGGGACTGAAGACAACGTCTCCCAGGCTGGCCCCCCGACGTCCTTGCCCCCCCTGCGTCTCTCTGGCATGTCAGATCCTGTTCGTGACGCCCCAAATTATAATAGAAAATTTTTCTTATCAAAAATGGGGAAAAGGGAAAATTTAACTCACAATCCGAGAAAATCCGGACTTTGTCTTTATAAGTTTTTTCCAAAGCCATTTCTGCGTTTGAAGACGCTGTCACTAACGTGTCAGTGAAACAGAGGCCCCAAACACAGTTTACAGACAGTATTTATAGCAGAATGAGGGTGTTATCTCAACATAGAAGAGTTTAACTTTATGGCCCCTAAACCTCCCCAGGACAGAGATAAGACAATCATGAATGAAGACCCCATCTGCCCTCCCTTAGGGAGTGTTAACTCCCTAAGGGAGGGCAGATGGGGTCGAGTTGGGGCAGATGGGGCAGAGTTGGGGCAGATGGGGCAGAGATGGGGCAGAGTTCAACAAGCTCCACCAGTTCCTGAAAGAGGAAGAGGAGTCCAGACTAGCAGCTCTGAGGGAGGAAGAGGAGCAGAAGGGGAAGACTATCATCAGAGAGATGAAGAAGATTCGGGAGCAGATCTCCTCTCTGTCAGACAGTATCTCTGCTGTTGAAGAAGACCTGCAGAAAGACAACGTGTCGTTCCTCAGCAGTTATAAAGCCACTCAGAGCAGAACCAGAGCCCAGAGCTCACTGTTCACTATTCTGTTCAAGGATCGCGTCCAGCTTGCGATTCTGCTCTCTTAACATTTCAGTCTGAGTGCTGAGAGCTCTAAAGATCCCTTCAAACATCCCAGGCAGCTTTGGAGTGCTTTGAACAGCTGCCGATGTTTTACAAATCTTCCGATAAGTCAGGTAACTGCCAACTCCAAAAAGCAGAAATCCTGTTATCAGAAATCCAATTATGTACAAATCTTCCACGTCCTCGACTGACATTGTTGTCAGACACACAATCTTCGACTGCTGCCAGGAATCCATTGCGTATCCGGAGAAGAACTTCCCGTCTGGACAAGAGGGTTCTCCTTCACCCTGTCTTCCCGTCAAGAAAATGTGATCGATTGCGTTGAGAGACCAGCTGACCAAATCCGTAATGAACAAATTAGGAGGATATGCGAACAGAGGCTCTAAGAAAAACAGACAAAAAGCTGAAGCAGGGTAAAAAATGGGGGAGGATCAAGGAGAGAGTGGAAAAGCGTCTGACCCTACCTAGAGCAGAAGAGAGAAACGCCTGGTAGTCTGCAACAAACATCAATAAGTCCCTAAACCTCAGTACCCCATGGTTCACCATGGGGATTGTGTAACGCCACACATTTCAGGCATGTGGGCCAATTTGAATCTAGTCCGACCAAAGTACCTTTTTCTGCACGTTGTTTTGTCCCCTACATGGCTTGTGCCAAACAGCCAATAGGACACATTGCAGCTTTGTTTCAGCAACAGTTTTTTTTTATTTCGCCTCTTCAGATTAGTAGAGTGCACAATCAGTAGCTATCCTATCATTAGATTCACATACCTGATCTGTCGATATTTGCAGTTCCTCCAGGGATACCGTGGGCCTCTTTTCTACTTTACATTAATTCTCTGATTAATGCTCTTTTTTCCCAGCCTGTTGGTTTCTCCAAACCTCTGGAGCCTTCACAGTTGTTCTTACACTAAAATGAAATTACACATTTACATACTAATTTACTTATCAGGTACTATGAAGGCAGTTGGTTGCATTAGATTTTATTTAGGGGTATCAGAATATAAAGAGCTGCATACAAATGGAGGCCAGACCTTTCAGATTTATAGTCGTAAATTTTTTTTTACCATGGATCATTTTCCTTCCATTTTACAGTTATGCTCTACTTTTTGTTCCATCCCATAAAATCCAATATAAATATGTGAGTTTGTGATTGTAATGTGACAAAAATGTGAAAAACATAAAGTGGTACACTTAACTTTGCAATACATACTACAACAGCTCTTCCTGCTGAGCAGAATCGGTTTTATCTCTATAAATCATTTAGTGCCAAGAGAATTTAAAATAGTTAGGGTTGCTACACGGACATTAAGAGTAAAACTTGTCTTTTATTTCCAACAGGGGATACCTGCAGCCTTTAATGCAGTAACATTTGCAATGACAGGAGGTTGGATAAATTCATGCTTTAATAGTTTGGCTCAGTATATTGATGACAGCATTCATCTGTGTGTTGGCTGGCTGTTTTATTTGTGGCCTGCTTTGTCCCCACCTCTTCATTGTGATTGGTCCTTTCATTCTAACCCCACATGTTTTACATGAGTGGAGAAATATCCAGGGTCAGTAACTGCGGGCTGTTTTACAAAGCCAATAAACAGCTTTGTTGTTCTGCCTAAATGCCTTCAATCTTTGCTTTAGTTAAGCCACATCTCTCAAAAAAGATTCTGATTTGTTAAAGCTCCTTTACAGTATAGGACCCAGGACTTCCTAGATATTATCCCAGTTGACCTTAGTGGGCCATGAAAGACCTCCAAAAAATGCTCTATAAACTCAAAGCAGTTTTAGATATGTTTGATACTAATAATAGACACCAAAAGGTTTATATATCTGTGCCCACTGTCAGCTCACTTTAAACTGAGTCTCTAATTAAAAAACCCTCAAACAAATATAACCCATAAACAAATCCTTACAATAAGGACCAGATAGTGTGGCTTTTGATCTTCCCTGTTATTCAGTGCTTGGATGCCAAATTGTCTTTGCACTTAACATAGGAAAAAGTGAAAAAGATAAATCCTTACGGATTATGGCAGATAAGCAAACAATGAGACTTAAGTCAAATAAATGCAATAACCTCTCTGATGTATTTCCAGAATATATGGTAATCTAAATTAAGGGATTTTGATTAACTAGTATTAAAGTACATTTTCATTACTGGTGATGCGGTAAATAGAGTTACTGAACAAGTTTACAGAGAGCTCACACTAAATGACACTTTTTGTCTGACTGGTACACACACTTAACAGGTAAACAGAACGAAAGTAGTTTTCAAAGCCGTTCCTCGGCTGTGAAACATTATTACATGGTTTGAGATCTCTGTTGGAGAAACAATCTTTGCAAGAAGAGTGGAAGGGTGAAGAAAGTTTTATGGTGAGTCCTTTTTTTAAGACTTTGAGAAGAAAATGGCAGAGAGAGCTCTTTTGGAAAATTTCCTGAGCTGCAATGTGTGTTCAGAGACTTTCAGAGATCCTGTGTCTCTGAGCTGCAACCAACGCTTCTGTTCAAGCTGCCTGTAGAAATTCTGGGAACAAACTGAAAACAAGAACTGTCCCATTTGTAAAAGAAGATCTTCTAAGGAGACACTTCCAGTAAATGCAATGCTAAAGGAACTGGCTGAGTCTTTTGCTAAAATACAGGAATTTGATTTGGTTGATCAGGAAAAACCAGAGAAGAAGTTAGAAGTGGTTTGCAATAAACATCCAGAAGATCCTTATTTATTCTGTGGGAATGAGAAGAAGGCCGAGTGTCCTCTCAGTGAAGTTTCTCTCCACCAGGATCCCACAGTCAGTGAGCTGAAGGAGCAGCTGAAATCTGACTTAAAGTCTCTGCAGGACAAGAGGAACAAACACAAACAAGTGGAGAAAACATACGATGATGTGATTCAACACTCCAAGAAGCAGCTGTTGTCCACAGAGAGACAGATCAGAGCAGAGTTCAACAAGCTCCACCAGTTCCTGAAAGAGGAAGAGGAGTCCAGACTAGCAGCTCTGAGGGAGGAAGAGGAGCAGAAGGGGAAGACTATCAGCAAAGAGATGACGAGGACTGAGGAGCAGATCTCCTCTCTGTCAGATAGTATCTCTGCTGTTGAAGAAGACCTGCAGAAAGACAACTTGTCGTTCCTCAGCAGTTATAAATCCACTCAGATCAGAACCAGAGCCCAGAGCTCACTGTCAGATCCACAGCTGGTCTCAGGAGCTCTGATAGATGTGGCCAAACACCCGGGCAACCTGTCCTTCACAGTCTGGGAGAAGATGAAGGAGAAGGTCCACTTAAGTCCTGTTATTCTGGACCCAAACACGGCACACCCCAGACTCCATCTGTCTGATGATCTGACCAGTGTCAGACAAGGAGACACATGGCAGCAGCTTTCTGATAATCCAAAGAGAAACACTAACTACACCAATGTTTTTGGTTCTGAGGGCTTCAGCTCAGGGAATCACAGCTGGGAGGTGGAGGTGGGAGATCATCCTGCCTGAAATGGTGGTGTAAAATTTAGTGGGATTTTTCTGCTTATGGTAAATTACTTCTATTTTCACCAATATTATTTTTTCACAGTTTTAATTTTCTTCATGATTTTTATGCATTCAATTTTAATCTTGCTGTATCATGCTTTCACTGTACATAGTGCCCAATGGTCCAAAATGCAATTACAAATAAATAAATAAACTGTTATTTATACTTTTTTCAAATTCAAATTTAAACAAAACAGAAAATTAAATATATTAATTTATCAATAACTATACAAATCGATAAACATTTATTGAATCCATCATTAAATAATAAATGTGAAATTCAAAGTCATTACGTTTTGAAAATATAATCAGAATACATACATCTATTGTATGTTTTATGTGCTGGAAGGTTCCATAAAATAGTTTATATAAAAATATATATAGAGAGAGTGAAACAAATATAAGTATTTTTAAATGAATTTATTTTTTTAATTACATTTAATTATTTAATGGAACACAAATCTTCGTACATTTCATAATTTATTGGTACATTTATTTATTTACATTCTCATAAAAGTTTTCATAATATGTTTATTTATTTAAAATGTCCCTTTTGGCCATGCATATACCTCAGGGGTCACATTATGATGATTCTGAAAAATCATCTAGCAACCCTCCACTTGGTGTCTCGCGACCCCCCGGGGGGACCAGACCCCCACTTTGGGAACCCCTGGTTTAAATAGTCACTCTCGCTCATCAGTGAGATCCAAATTTCTGACTGGTTAACCTACCCATTAGTCACCAGTTATATTGAAAAGAGCTTTGTTAGCCCCGCCCACTGACTGCTGATGATGTGCTAAGCATGCGACCTAGAAATAATTAAATACAGAGTTAGATGTTTATATTTTTTGTTAATGAAATAGATATATTTATTGATATATTAATATAACTATACATTAAATCTCTATTTGTGCATTTCTCACCACTTTCAAATAAATGTAGACACAGTAAAGTAATAATTTAAAGATTTAGCTTTTTATTTATTGTGGCACTTTTGGACCTCCATACTTTGGTACCTAATGGTTTTACACCTCTACTAGAAAATTTTCTTTGGAGTGTAGGTTTCAGTAAGTAAATGGGTGGTTATGTGACTACAATCTGTTTCTTGTTTCTTTCTCGGGTTTTGACAAAAATATTTGTGTTTGAAAATGAGGTTGGTGGAGGCACTGCAAAGCAGTTGACTGCTAAGGTGTGTCTGTTTAAAAAAAAAAGTGATTCCTATTTTTGTTTAAATAAGGTGCTAAAACAAGTTTACATCTGCTGCACCACTAAAAGCATTTTAATAAAAAACTGTGATTCTGATAAAAAACACGGTTTAGTGCCTTAATTAATATTTTTTGCTATTGATGTTTTTATATATCTTTAATAAAACAAAACATTCTGAACTCTGACTGGCATCAATTTAGTTTAAAAATTGAGCTGTTTTTTTTTAAACATCTAGATAATTTGTTGAGATGTGCTTTTACTCTGTGATGAATTTCAAACATTTTAATACTTTTGAACCAAAAACTAAACAATGAGAAGCATTAAAATTTATATTAGACTATAAATGTTGAAGTGTGTGTTTTTTGTGAATAGGTACCACTTGTCCCAATGCAAATGAACATATATTTCTTTAAAATTGTTCATTGACTGTGTACACAGACACACATTTGAAATACATTTAAGTATTGCAATTAAAATTCACAAAGAGTTGACGTTATCAAAAATATTGTACACATTATGGCTGTAAGAATGCAGTGTTTTTAAACTGAGCCAACATTCACATATAGGGACGATGTGGGCTGGAAATTCGTAGTGTGTTATTTGATGGGCCCATTTAATTGCACATATAGGTTTGATCGAAGACAGCTACATAGGTAACAAGGGGAACCAATAGTGATTCTTGCACAGTTCGAACTTACCTACACAGGGTGACCAGCTGTTTTAGCTAATATTTATGCGGTATTTAGTAAACCCAAGGGATACCATACTAAAAACCCATTGCATGCACAGCCAATTTAATGCCTTGATTTACTCATTATTATTTCTTCGGGGTCATAGTCCGCACGTCCACGAAAGTCATGGCTGCATGTGGACCTCTGCAGAAACCTAGTGATCCTAAAACTTAACAGTAACTCCTGAAAATATTTTATTGCAGTGCTATTGCTGGAAGTTGTGATAAAAAATTTTGATTACAATTAACCCACACTTTCTTGAGATTTTTCTTTCTTAACCATTGCACAATGTCCCCATCATTTTCCATGAGCTTTAGCATCTTAGTCACTAAAAATATACATCAGGTGTGAGTATTAAGGGTAGTTAAAGTCCATCCAAGTGTGGCCAAATATATCACTGAATACCTGACACTAAAATATAATAACCTATCAAATATTGCATCCATGATGCCCTCTTCAACTATTATATAGTACAAACTGATATTGCAATGACAAGTGAGATTTGATATATTGTGCCTTACAACTTTTGAGTGGCTCTTTTCTTTTTGGCTTGTGATTTTGGTCCTGTAGATCTTTGTCTGTTGTCTAGTGAAAGTTTTTCCCTAGACATGGCCCACCCCTGTATACCAGTTAAGCTCTGCTTATTACTCATTACTGTCAGTTCAATTACTCTCAGCACAAAGAGTCTGTTGAAAAACAGGAAGGCTTGAGTTATTTGCCGATAACATCTTCCTGTTCAATGAAAAGAGTCTAACAATCCGATTTACCTGCTTAAATAATCATTTGAACATTATAGTTGAAGTCCACAATGCTGCTGTCACCACCCCAACAGGGAAGCTTGGAGGTTACAGGTCCTGCAACCTTCAGCCAGTGCTTCTCCTGAACTAGATCATTAAGTTGCTTCCACTAGATTATTACTAATGCTGGCTTTGAAATCTCTGCTCACTCACTCGGTACCTACATGTGCAGAAGGAATTAGTGAATAAATGGAAGACAGGGTAGTTATCTACGCAAGCTAAAAACACACCTGCTTGACTTTTCCACATAGCCCAGTGCAGGTCTAAACAGGCTTTCCATCTATCCTGAGATCTCAAGACTGAAAGTAATGCAGTGGTTTAATTTAGTTTGTCTTTGTCTTGCCTTTGTTTGTGGACCCCGTTTCAGCAAAGTCTTCAACCTGGCTAATAATTGGTATGCAACCTTTGGAAACTGATCACCCAATGGCAGTAGAGAGCGCAACATAGATTATCATATCAAAAAAACTTGTCCTAATATGCAACTTGTCTGAAAATTTCATCAAGATCTGTTCCTAACTTACTGAGCTATTTTGCGAACAGATGGACAAACAGACAAACCAATGCAGACAAAAACAGAACCTCCTTGGAGGAGGTAATAATGCTGCCAATGCAGGTCCCTGTTGATGCCTCATGTCATGCACATGTTCCATATCCTCCAGGTCTTTCCCCACCTCAATCACTGGAACCTGGGCCAATACATTTGTGAGTCCTGAGCAATTCTATGAATACATAGTTAAATGATTGTCTACTCAACCTTTTAAGCTACTCAACAACAGTATTCTGAGTAGATCAGCTTAAGCTAGGGCTGACGTTTTGATGCTAGAACTACAGTTACATCCCTATCTATATAATTTACAGTATTAAAAAAATACTTTGATGACATTGATCATGCTTGCTAAACTGCTGTGTTTTCCTGTTAGCTTTGCTTTCATTGGCGAGTTGCAGTATGGCAGAGTATTTAGTAAATGAACCAAATGGAATGACTTGATTTTGTAAGCAGAGTGCATTATTTATTATTATATCTTCACTCCAGAATGTAAAAAAAGTTGGAACCAGGAACTTCCTGGCTGCAATGCCAGCATTGGCAGAGTAGACCCACAGGCTCAGGTGGGCATAACCTCGATTTGCAGTTTTTACAGATTACGAGGACAGCCTTTAATATTTGGGCCTGCTGCTACTTGTTCGTTTGGTGTGCTGTCAAATGGATTCAGCCAAACCTGCCTTACCACTTCGTGTCAAATAAGTCCACCTGAGTCAGCCTCTGACTGTTCAGGTTCAGGTCATCAAGAATGGTTAAAAGAGTTTCCTTTCAGTGAATCTGGACACCATGTAGCTTATGGAATTAGATTAGTCTTTTTCTTAGTTGAACACCAGGGAGACTTCTGCTTTACCACTGCAGTTTGTGCCCGACTTGTTTTTGGGATGACAGTTTCATTTATGAGTCTATTCATAACTAGGTTTTTGAAATCTTATTTAAATAATATTTAAATAGCCAGCATCCAGAGGCTTTCAAACCTTTCCACATCAACGGAAGATTTTCTGGTTTTTCGGACTTAAAACTGAGACCATGATAAATCATTATAGACTTTGTCCATGTTTTATGTCGCAGACTGGCAGACTGGGGTGGTGGTCGCCCTTCATAAGAAGGGGGTATAGAAGCTCTATACCCTCTACAGGGTACTCAAGGGTTCATGGGAGTTTGCCCAACCGGTTCACATGTGTTTTGTGGACCTGGAGAAAGCATTCGACTGTGTCCCTCGTGATGCCCTGTGGGGGGTGCTCCAGGAGTATGGAATCGGGGGCCCTTTATTAGGGGCCATCCGGTCCCTGTACGAGCGGAGCAGGAGTTTGGTCCGCATTGCCGGCACTAAGTCGGACCTGTTCCCGGTGCATGTTGGACTCCGGCAGGGCTACCCTTTATCACCGGTCCTGTTCACAACTTTTATGGACAGGATTTCTAGACGCAGCCAAAGGCCGAAGGGGGTCTGGTTTGGGGACCAGTGGATTTCGTCTCTTCTTTTTGCAGATGACGTGGTCCTGCTGGCCCCCTCTAGCCAAGACCTACAGCATGCGCTGGGGCGGTTCGCAGCCGAGTGTGAATCGGCTGGGATGAAGATCAGCTCCTCCAAGTCAGAGGCCATGGCTCTCGACCGGAAAAGGGTGGCTTGTCCTCTTCAGGTTGGAGGGGAGTTCCTGCCTCAAGTGGAGGAGTTCAAGTATCTCGGGGTCTTGTTCACGAGTGAGGGAAGAATGGAGCGGGAGATCGACAGACGGATCGGTGCGGCTGCCGCAGTAATGGGGGCACTGTGCCGGTCCGTTGTGGTGAAGAGAGAGCAGAGCCGAAAAGCGAAGCTCTCGATTTACCGGTCGGTCTACGTTCCTACCCTCACCTATGGCCATGAACTTTGGGTCATGACCGAAAGAACGAGATCCCGGATACAAGCGGCTGAAATGAGCTTCCTCCGTACGGTGGCCGGGTACTCCCTTAGAGATAGGGTGAGGAGCTCGGCCATTCGGGAGGGGCTCGGAGTAGAGCCGCTGCTCCTCCACATCGAGAGGAGCCAGTTGAGGTGGCTCGGGCATCTATACCGGATGCCTCCTGGACGCCTTCCTCGGGAGGTGTTCCAGGCACGTCCCATCGGGAGGAGGCCCAGGGGATGGCCCAGGACACGCTAGAGGGACTATGTCTCTCGGCTGGCCTGGGAACGCCTTGGGCTCCCCCCGGAGGAGCTGGAGGAGGTGTCTGGGGAGAGGGACCTCTGGGTGTCTCTGCTGAGTCTGCTGCCCCCACGACCCGGTCCCGGATAAAGCGAAAGACGACGACGACGACGACGACGACGATTTATGTCACATGTTGTGTTAAGTTCAATTAAAAATTCATTTGTATGCTGATATTTTGTAGAAACACCTTTAATTTAATTTCAGCATTCAGTAATCTTTGGTTGGAGTCTGCTAGCATACCACATTTTGAAAAGAAGGAATAGAAACGAGAAATTTAAACACAATGAAGATGTAATGAGCTACATGAAAACCAGGTTAGTACAATCAGTAGAATGCAAAGCAGCTGAGGGAGAAACTAAGCAGGCAAGTGAGGGAAAAAGCACAGAAAGGATCAAAATATAAACATATGTGAGAATAAAACACAAACATCTTCGCATCATGACAGATTTTAGCGCTGAACTGTGGCAAGGTCATTCCAAAGCTTAAACTTTTGTGTGGTGAAACCATTTTTTTGTTGATTTGGGCTCACTGTGGTGTTGAAAGAAGAGATCCTTCTCCATTTCTAGCTTTTGAGCAGAACCCCTAAGATTTTCGGTCAAAGTGACCCTAATAAAACAGTTTTGCCATTTTTCACTGTTGGTATGGTGTTTTTCTGGTGATATTCAGTGCTGTTTTTGTGCAAAACATACCATTACATTACAGTGTCACTCGTGGCCGGTTGGCAGCCTAACTGATCAAATAGTGTCCTGTGTTTTTTCCACTTTGAAAAAATATCCAGTCTTTGTCACTTTTGTGTCATGTTTTGTGAGTTTAAAGCAGGACCAAACTGCAGACAAGAGCTAGGGATCCACATGGTAGAAGGTTTATTGATAAAGAAAGCAGAAAACGTACAGATTGAGCGTGAGGAGAACATGACATGAAGCAGGGGCAGCATAACGGAAGGAACTAGGACCTATGAAAACCAGAGAGCTTATATACTGAGGCAATGGTGGACAATAACATGGGAACCAGGTGAGCTTATTCAGGGGAACGTAACACAGCTGTGAGAGGATAGTACTGAGCAGGGAAGATGACTAATGCTGGGTTTCATTAACTTCGGAAGGCGGAACTGGGAAGTTGGAGTTTACGTCATCTACGAGTTATAGCGTTCCAGTTTCCTGCTTGTTTTTGTTCGTATTGCTAGCAACTGTAACAGCAGTCTTACAACAACAACAATCACAATAACACTGTTCTACGATGTATTTCGTGCATATAAACAGCATTGAAACAGGTCATCTTATAAAAACTGATTAGTATTTTGTGTTCAACGGACTAAATGTGACATAAATAATAAAAAGCTGCCAAAAACAGTCAAACTAAGAACGATCTACTGATATTGATGCAAGTACCAGCCATTTTGAATGCAGAATGCGGAAGTATGGTGGTGTTGCCCCAACTCGTAATTCTGGCTTTTGGGGCATTCCAATTGAAATTTCCAACTTCCAAGTACAACACAGTGAAAATGGGGAGTTGAACAACAACAGAAATTAATTACAAGACTTTCATAAGACCTAAGGAAATAAGCTAAATGCACAAACAGAACCTCAGAAACGAATAAGAAGCTAAACACAAGGGAATAAACGAAAATGGCAGGACCAGGACATTTTGCTGTTCCACATTGTCTTCAATTGAAGACTGCAGTCCATTCATTCTCTACAAACTGCAGCCATTAGCAAAAGAATGTAAATGAGAAACATAAGAACAGTCCTACTAGATCTACTAGTCTCAGTTCACTCAGATTCCCTATAACTGATATTTGGTGTAAATTCCAGCAGACAGAATGCTGAAACTGAACAATGATTAGTGCATACTTTACTAACCACTTTAGTGTGTAACAAAATAAATAGATGCATTAAGAACATTCAATTATGTATAATAATCTTAGAGGTTTCAATAGATGTGATTAGTCTTGTATCAGTATTCAATTATTTTATTTCTTACTTTAACTTTTAAAAGTATGCATACATTTCAAAGATTGCTTAGAGCATTCCTGGGATTTCTTAGCTCCACCCACTGAAACCAGCTATCTGCTACAACTAAAGAAACAATGTTGTTCATCAGGTTTATAGTGATATGAAAAGGAAATGTTCTCTGTCACAAACAGCGTACCAAGCCTCGCTCTTTTTTCCTTATAAAGAGCCTCTTTGGAAATTCTTTTTCCTTGTTTTGTTCTGTTCTTATACAATAAACAATGAAAAGAAAATGCCAGTTTTACAGGTAAACAGTACTGACGCGAAATATATAGAAAGCTTGTGAGTGAAAAAGTGTTACTAGAGCTTGTCTGACTAGTAAAACGTCTCTGAGTCATAAAACAGAATGAAACGGGTTTTCTTTGCTGCTGAATGGAGTTAAAATGCTCTCACATCTTGTTGGATCACCGCAGAAAAACAAGCGTTGGCTGGAACTGACTTCGAATGGTGAAAAAAACTTTTATTGGTGAGTCCTACTGCTGTTTTGTGAGCAAAGACAAGAAGAAATTACTCTTTCTGATTTTTACTTTTTATTTTTTAAATCTTACGAGATCATGTGTCTCTAAAAACAAGAACTGCTCCGTTTGTAAAAGAAGATCATTAAAAGATGGTCCAACAGTGAATTTTAATCTGGGTGAATTTTACAATCAAGGAACAGACTGACTCCTTAGCTGGAAGACAAAGATCAACATCATCTGAGTGAAAAGTAAGCTGAAATGGGGGTCTGCACTAAACATCAAGAAGTTCCTCATTTGTTCTGTGAAGACGAGCAGAGAGCTGTGTGTCCTGTCTGTGAGTTTTCTCTCCACCAGAGTCACAAAGTGGTTCCCATGGAACAAGCAGTCAGTGAGCTGAAGAAGCAGCTGAAATCTGACTTAAAGTCTCTGCAGGACAAGAGGGACAAACACAAACAGGTGGAGAAAACATACGATGAAATGAGTGAACACATAACAAAGCAAGTGTTGTCTACAGAGAGACAGATCAGAGCAGAGTTCAACAAGCTCCACCAGTTCCTGAAAGAGGAAGAGGAGTCCAGACTGGATGCTCTGTGGAACGAAGAGGAGCAGAAGAGGAAGACAATTAACAGGGAAACTAAGAGGGTTCAGGACCAGATCTCCTCTCTGTTAGACAGTATGTCTGCTGTTAAAGAAGACCTGTATAAAGACAACCTGTCATTCCTCAGTAATTATAAAGCCACTCAGAGCAGAACCAGAGCCCAAAGCTCACTGTCAGATCCACAGCTGGTCTCAGGAGCTCTGATAGATGTCCCCAAACACCTGGGCAACCTGTCCTTCAGAGTCTGGGACAGGATTAAGGGGAAACTGTACTTCAGTCCCATCATTCTGGACCCGAACACTGCAAGTCGATGGCTCTCTCTGTCTGATGATCTGACCAGCGTGAAGAGATGCGACACAAAGGAGAAGCTTCCTGACAATCCAGAAAGAAACATCAATTACACCAATGTTTTTGGTTCTGAAGGCTTCAGCTCAGGGAGACTCAGCTGGGAGGTGGAGGTTGGAGACCATCCTCGCTGGAATATCGGTTTGGCAAAAGAGTCTGTTGACAGGAAGGGAGAGACATGTGCTTTGCCAAGATATGGGATCTGGTGTTTAGTGCATGGTGACGGAAAATACACTGATGGTGAGAATAACATCGTCACAGAGAAGCAGAGTCTCCAGAGGATCAAAGTCCAGCTGGACTACGAAAGGGGGGAGGTGTCCTTCTACGATTCTGAGGACATGTCTCACATCTACACTCACAGAGACATTTTCACTGAGAAACTCTTCCCTTATTTTTGTGTTGGAAGAGCTGGTGAAGTTCAACCTTTATATATCAGGCTCTGTAAAACGAAGATTGATTTTTAATTATCACAGAACGGGAGTTTTAACTTCAGATAAGAAAATGTATTTGGTTCCTAATGTCAGAAAAATCTTGTTTGAAATTCATTTCTTGGGCAGATTTTCTAAGAAGATACATATGAAAACAGTAAAAAGGACACTTCCTGATATTAGCAGCAACATTAATTATTTGTGAAAAACAATTCTAAAGTGACACCAGCATACGCCTTTAGACTTCAGTCCCTTATTTGTACTGGATATAAATATGCGGGAATCCAGAAAAATGCTGAAATCTAAAATCACAAATGTTTTGGATTCACTGACTTACTGTAATGTTTTGCATTAAGATGTGAACATCCAAAGATGGAGACAGTAAAATCTCCAGTTTGGTCAGAGCAGTGTTTTAATTCTAGTTTCTAACGTTGTTGTACTGTACCAACCTGTCAGCACAAGCTAATGGAAATAACTAAGGCATTAATGTTTGTTTTTGCATGTGTGGTCTTGAAAAGAAACATTTACAACATTCAAAATGTACATGTATAAGATGCCAACATGAACACTGTCTGGAAAATCATTAATAAAGGATTTGTGTAGTTTTTATGTCTATGAAGCAACTTGATTTAATGAGATTGTTGTTCAGATTGTCCTATAAGGGCAAATTTATAAAACAAATCATGGCTACAACAAGCCTTCACACTTCATTGGTTCAACTAAAACTAATTACCAAAAACATACATTTCTTAAGGGCCTAAAGATGATTTCCAGAAACAAAACACAAGCTGCCACAAGGAGCAGGTAAAGCTGCAACAAAACGCTGATAACATAACAAACCAACGTGATTACAAGGAATGATAGTAAAGAAACAGTTGAATTTATGTATTATTAAGTTAGATAAATCAGTTTCATTACAGAAAACTGGAGGTATCTCCAAAATGGCTAAAAAGACATAAGGATAATTGATCAGGGACACATCCCAGAAGTACCGAATGACCTGCAAACATTTCATCATGGCTTGGATGTGTTCTACAGTTTTCTCAACATGTGGACAAAGGCGTAAGGCTGCAAAACTGTTCTCTTCCTCAGAAAACACCCAGCCATGGTTAAAATCTTCTGAATCTTCTGATTAAACTTTACTCGTCTTTCTGCCACACTTCCAAAAGCTAAATTTGACCCAAAACCCAGAAGAACACCCGCCCCACGGTGAGACATGGTGGTGGTGATAGCATCATGATTTTAAGTTACTTCAGGTTTTTGTTGAAGTAGATAAAAAACAGGTCCAAATACCAGTCAGCATTGACTGAAAACCTTTGGTTGTCTGCTTGAAAGGTGAAGATAAAAATATATTTCAGCAAAAGAATGATTTCGTGGGAGGGAAGAAAAGTCTTAGAACAAAAGTTACCAGACAGTCTGTGCGGTCACCTAAAGAGGTGTGTAAGCAAAAGATGTTCTCACAATCCAATATATTTGGAAAATTTCTGGTGAAGTGGGTAAGTGTTTCCAAGTCAAGAGAGGGATGGTGATAGTTTCTTACAAAACAAGACTGAAAATACTGAAACTGAATGAAAAGTGGCCTTAGTAAAGTATTAGTTTAATAATGTGCACACCTATTCAGTCAAATTGTCTGAACTTTTGTTCCGTCTAATAAACTTGGTCTCTTTCAGTTTAATTATACCGTATAAATGTTAGGTTTTTAAAAGATTTATCAGAGTCTCATTTTTTACATCACCTGGGATTTTAACCTGGGGGAATAAACGTTTGAGAGTAACTGTAAGAGGTCATGCAGCAAGCACACTTACCGCCAGATTGTCAATCTATGCTTGTTTCAGTTCCATGATTACACCCAAACTTTATTTAAAATCAGTGGTACAAACTTTAATGTCAACTAACTACCTATGATACTATTTCTGAGAAATACAAATGCCAGTGATCATCTTAGTGTGAGAAGAAGACGATGACAAGGTGGAACTAAAGCAAATCTGGGCGCTCTGACTGTAAAGTGTTCATCAGAGACAGCCTGGGGACAGAAACTGTCTCTGTGGCGGCTGGTTTTTGAAAACAGCGCTCTATAGCGCCATCCTGAAGGTGAAAATCTGAAGAGTTTGAGTCCTGGGATGTGTGGCGTCTACAGAGATAATAGCTGCCCTTTTTCTGGACGCAAGTTGTAAACACTAAATGTGTTTAACCTTTTAGAAGTTTTCCTGCACTTTGCTATGTCTACTGCTACATCTTACCCCTGCTGAGTTCCTCTCCATGCCTCCTTTGATTTATGTTTTTAAAAGTTCACATGTCTAGGATGTAGCCAGCTGGATTTATGATTTATAAATGACCAGAGGTAGCTCTGAAAGGGGTTCTCCAGAATGGTTTTCTTTCGGAGAGTTTAAATTGTTTTACTTTGAATAGTGGCTCGACTGTTCCAGCAGCTTCCAGGTTATGATCAGTCTGAGCTTCAGGGGATCTTCAGTTGCTCCAACTTTCTTTCTTCTGAAGGTGACTGTTTGGGTCAGTTGGTTGAACCTTGAGCACAACTGGATGTTCCAGCTGGAAAATAATTCACAACAACAAATAAAAACTGTTTTTTGAAAGCTTACATTAATTTTCTGAGTGGCCTTTGCTCATTACGCTTAAAAGCTGGATCCATACCAGAAAACCAACAAATTCACATGAACTCTATCAATTCTGTAAAAAATGTTGTCAAATATCCAAACACAATTGTTCCAGAATCTTGTTTAGGGCTAAAAAAAACCAAGGGGCCAATGTGCCCGTTTAAAGGAACTTTAACCAAGCTTTAGTGGGAGAGTGTACATATGTTTGAGACTACATGTATTATTTTGACAATACGTTCCAACACAGATTCAAAGTTATGCAGCCAGTGCTGGGATGGAAAAATCAACAAAGTTGGATATATGACAATTATCCCTCCAAAGTAAAAGAACCGTTGAATTAAATCCCTTAAAGACCCAAATTAAGAAATTAATGCCCTTGTTGAGTGAACGTAAACTTCTGACAGGAGCTGTATGTTATTACATCTGTCTGCTCAATGCTAAGTTTTACAGTTTCTCACGTTTGATTATTAAAGGCTAACGTCTTTACTCAGCATTAGCCAGGTCTCCTGTTGGGTTACATGAGCACATTCACACTGACGTTAAAGCAGAACAGGTTTCTTGAAACAGCTCTGAGGAAAAAAATGCTGTTATCCAGTTTTCGGTTAGCTGAGACAAATTCTTTAAATATATAATGTTTATTAGATGAAGTACAAACCTTAATATTCTAAATTCCTCAATGTCTTCACATAAACATTAACAGAAGAAATGTAATAAATTTATTTTACACATATATTGTTTGTAGATTTCAGAGCACAAGGAAATTTACTGAGCTAAGAAAAACCATTACACAACACAACTTGTCTAACTGGAAACACGTCACTGTGAAGACAAAACAATCTAAGTGTTTTTCACCATGAACACACCTGAAACACCTTTACAGGAACAGCATCGCTGCCCGATCTCCACAGGATATCACATTTGCAGGAATTACACTGAAGAGAAATCGGTGAGTCCTTTTTCTGAACGGCTTCCTAAAGACAACAGAACATGGCTGAGGTGACTGTTTTTAAAGCTTATTTAAGCTGCCCCGTTTGTTCAAATACCTTAAAAGATCCTGTGTCTCTGAGCTGTAGCCACAACTTCTGTTCAAGCTGCCTGCAGAGATTCTGGCAAGGATCTACAAACAAAACCTGTCCCGTTTGTAAAAGAAGATCCTCAAATGAAAGGCTCACAGTAAACTACACACTGAAGGAACTTGCTGATTCTTTTGCTGGAAGCCAGGCCCCTGGACCATCTGTGGGGGTCCAAAGCCAGGCCTTTGGACCATCTGTGAGGGTCCAAAAACAAGCCTCTGGACCATCTGTGGGGGTCCAAAGCCAAGCCTTTGGACCATCTGTGAGGGTCCAAAAACAAGCCTCTGGACCATCTGTGGGGGTCCAAAGCCAGGCCTTTGGACCATCTGTGGGGGTCCAAAGCCAGGCCTTTGGACCATCTATGGGGGTCCAAAGCCAGGCCTTTAGACCATTGGTGAGGGTCCAAAGCCAGGCCCCTAGACCATCTGTGGGGGTCCAAAGCCAGGCCCCTGGACCATCTGTGCGGGTCCAAAACCAGGCCTTTGGACCATCTGTGGGGGTCCAAAGCCAGGCCCCTCGACCATCTGTGAGGGTCCAAAGCCAGGCCTTTGGGCCATCTGTGGGGGTCCAAAGCCAGACTTTAGGACCATCTGTGGGGGTCCAAAGCCAGGCCCCCGGAGCATCTGTGGGGGTCCAAAGCCAGGCCCCCGGACCATCTGTGGGGGTCCAAAGCCAGACCTTTGGACCATCTGTGGGGGTCCAAAGCCAGGCCCCCGGAGCATCTGTGGGGGTCCAAGGCCAGGCCCCTGGACCATCTGTGAGGGTCCAAAGCCAGACCTTTGGACCATCTTTGGGGGTCCAAAGCCAGGCCCCCGGAGCATCTGTGGGGGTCCAAAGCCAGGCCCCTGGAACATCTGTGAGGGTCCAAAACAATGCCTTTGGAACATCTGCGAGAGTACAAAGTCAGTCCTTTGGACCATCTGTGGGTGTTCAAAGCCAGGCCTTTGGACCATCTGTGGGTGTTCAAAGTCAGTCCTTTGGACCATCTGTGGGTGTTCAAAGCCAGGCCTTTGGACCATCTGTGGGTGTTCAAAGCCAGGCCTTTGGACCATCTGTGGGTGTTCAAAGCCAGGCCTTTGGACCATCTGTGTGGGTCCAAAGCCAGGCCCCTGGAGCATCTGTGAGTTTAAAACAAGAGGAGACGTTAATAGTGGTGTGTAGCAGTCATCCAGAAGATCCAAAATACTTCTGTAAAGATGAAGATAGAGCTGTGTGTCACATTTGTGAGTTTACCCTCCACCAAAATCATCAAGTGGTTCCTATAGAACAAACAATCAATGAGCTGAAGGTGCAGCTGAGATCTGATTTAAAGTCTCTGCAGGACAAGAAGAACTGGAACACGCAGGTAGAAAAAACATACAGTGAAATGGCAGAACACCTTAAAATCCAGGTGTTGTCCACAGAGAGCCAGATCAGAGCAGAGTTCAACAAGCTCCACCAGTTCCTGAAAGATGAAGAGGAGGCCAGACTGGCAGGTCTGAGAGAGGAAGAGGAGCAGAAGGGGAAGACTATCAGCAGAGAGATGAAGAGGATTCAGGACCAGATCGCCTCACTCTCAGACAGTATCTCTGCTATTGAAGAAGTGCTCCACAAAAACATTATTCCATTCCTCAGCAGTTATAAAGCCACTCAGAGCAGAACCAGAGCCCAGAGCTCACTGTCAGATCCACAGCTGGTCTCAGGAGCTCTGATAGATGTGGCCAAACACCTGGGCAACCTGTCCTTCAGAGTCTGGGAGAAGATGAAGGAGAAGGTTAATTTCAGTCCTGTCATTCTGGACCCAAACACTGCACACCCAAGTCTCTATTTGTCTGATGATCTGACCAGTGTTAAATGTGGAGAGACATGGCAGCAGCTTCCTGACAATCCAGAGAGAAACATCAAGTACTCCAACGTTTTTGGTTCTGAGGGCTTCAGCTCAGGGAAACACATCTGGGAGGTGGAGGTGGGAAATCATCCTGACTGGCTCATTGGTTTGGTCAAAGAGTCATTCGACCGAAAGAGAGAAACATATGCTTCACCAAAATTTGGAGTATTATGCTTGGTGCACCGCAGTGGAAAATACTCTAACGGTGCTGGTAAAGCTGTGACAGTGAAGAACAGTCTCCAGAGGATCAGAATCCAACTGCACTATGATGGAGGAGAGGTGTCCTTCTACCACTGTGAGGACAGGAGTCATCTCTGCAGTCACAACGACACTTTCACTGAAAAACTATTCCCATACTTTTGTATTGGAAAGGCTGGCGAGGATAAAACATCTCATGTTAAAATCTGTAAAATGTCTCTTTGAGAAGCACAGAGAGTAACTAGTGTTTGAGTTGTTAAACCTCTAATATGGTGATAAAAATGGATCAGGCCCAATTGTATGCTATATTTTGAGTTTGAGATACAAAGGAAACAAGTAAACACAAAAAATAATGACTTTGAATATTACATGAAAGAGTCAAAGCATACAACCCTACAAAAAACATTTAAAACCGGAGTTAAAAACATAAAAGATCAAAACGTTACAAATAAACAGGGGAATACTGGTTGACTTTTTAAATTGCTTTTCCAATCACCTACATTTATTTAACTTTTACCAGCAACAGGCAACTTTCTATCCTTGTGTTTATTTTTAATGTCTGATAGTTTTATTTATGACTTCTTAAATGTCAGATATTGACCTTTGTGTTTGTGTACTAACTTGCTATGGAGAGTTCTTCAGCTTAATGTCATATTGAGATTTTCAAAAATAGTTTATTTTATGATTATTTTGTTTGCAATGCTCTGTTTAGTTGTGAAGATTATGTTTAAAAGTTCAAGCAGACTCAGGGATTTAGTTGTTTTGATTTATGTGGTAAGATATGTTTGTATCTTCTATTTCTGCTAATTAACTGTTCTGTGATGACTGATAATGATTTTCCTGCTCTTAAACAAAGAAAAAAAACAAACAAAATTGGTTTTAATTTCACTGTTTCACTGTCATAAATAATGATTATTTGTAAGTTATATTTTTACATCCCTTATACTTAGCCCTTGTGCAACGTCCGCGCCCCCTACTGGGGGAAAGCACACGCTACAATTTGAGTCCGGTTCAATTGAGCTGCTGAGATATTTTGTGCAATGAAAGCATGAAACAAGCTGTCAAATGTGTTTTGTTATTTTGATGTGTTTGGATATTATGGTAGATTAAACAAACAGTTATATGATGCTACTTCTGGTCCCTGATTGGTTAACTTAACCTTTATGTAATGGGATTAAAGTTTATCTCCATTGAAACAGCTCCAACAAGAAGACCAGTACTATAATTACTGGTGGTTTCTTGAAGTTGTGTTGATTAAATCATAAGAATTGCAAATTACTTTTTTTATTGTCAGTGATTTTATTGATGCTCCACTTTAAACATCTTATGCAGCGTTTACATTAATTTACCAAATTTCAACCAAGCAAATATATTTATTATTTTTTTACTTTAAAATGTATTCAATTATGGAAAAAATAATAATTAATGATGATTTAGCTGTTAATATAGGATAGCCTTCAGCATTTTTATCTGCTTTATGTTGGACAGAAGATACTTCACTAGGAGAAGTTTTAATTAGCTTAGATTCAAGTATGGCATGAATTAATATACACCATTATGCATCAAGATTCAAGTGAAGATATAATGAAGGAACAACACAGTTGTTTTGGAGGATTCCCACAGATTTTTGTTTGGATGGAGACAAATTGGCGGATAAATTTGCAAAGGGAGCAGTGAAGAGGAACACTGTAGATACTAATAAAAAACATAGCAACATAGACAGAGAAAGGAAGGGGAGGTATTATTATTGAATGCAGAGGAAGGTTCAGAAGGAGCAATTGAAATAAAACAGAGGAAGATGGCATATCAAGACAGAAAATTTAGCATATTGGGGTTAAAAAGCTCTTGTGATAAATAAGCATCATGCTGGTTAGTTGTGATTATTGTGAACTAGAAGAAAAAGTAGAACGTGTATTTTTATTGAAAGGGAAGACGGATAGGCTACTGTATTCACCTTTATTTGAGTCAAAATTATTCCAAATCATTAAAATAAAAACAAAAACAAAAAAACATACAGCTTAAAAACGTAGAAACACATGTATACTTAACGACACAACCAGACGAAACTCACAAAACATACAGACATTGTAAGCCAACTTTAGAATTAGTTTTTGGGGAACCGGGTTGTTCCGTTAGTGGATTGTTGAAAAAAAAAACGGAAGCTGTGTTTACATTTTTATGCAAAGATGGGATATTCAAAGGAATTGGGATTAAATTAATTCAGACGCTGGCAGAGACCTTAAATCAGCCACCGAAATAAAAAGTTTAACACTCCATACCAGTTGGTGGCGGTAATGCGCTAAACCGTTGTTTGTCAAACGCCAATAAACACCACGAAGAAGACGAAGAAGAAAAAGAAGAAGAAGAAGAAGAAGAAGAGAACAATCATTGCACGGGTTATTTGCAGGTATTCCTTCAGTGTTCAAACTTCTTGTTGCAAAACAACCAGATTTAATTTTGACAGCATCGTTGTTGCAGTTGTTCTGCTTTGAATGTTTATCAGCTCAGAAATATCCAGATGTTGAGACCTAAACATGCAGCTAGCATCTCATTAAAGGATTTAGCCAAAAAACAACAGTTCCCTGCGCTAGGCATGTGTTTATGCATTCAGCATTCGCATTTATTTTTTACTTTGAATATTTAGGTGTTTGTCTTTGGCGAATAGCAGGTGACTAGTCGGCTTTCCTAAAACTAGAATTTGCATTAAAAGTCTATCGACGGAACCTTGGGTTTAGAAAAACCTGCATTTTCAAAAGCACAATGGAAACATTTGCGATGAGGGGGCAGGCAGGGGTGTATTTCCAGCGGTCATTGGGCGAGAAGCGGGGAACATCCTAGGCCAGGGGTGGGCAGTCATCGAGGGTCAGTGTCCTGCAAGTTTTAGATGTTTCTCTGCTTCAACACACCTGAAAATGTTGATTTAGTAACTGGTTTCCCAATATTATAAAATTCCTCCAGCACAGAGTGAGGAAAAAAAAGCCCTCCAAACCACATTAGTCCAATATTTGTTGCAGGAGAGGACAATATAAAGACAGGGACAGAGAGTTGTTTACTTAGCCATTACAAGGACAAAGAAGCACTTGGATTGATTTTATTTCTAAGTGGGTAAATATTACATTTGATCAATTGTCAAAAAATGTAAAGCAGACTTTAACTGATTTTTGGATGGTGAATCAAAGCAGTCACCTATCATTTGAACCACTGTAATCTTTGTTAGCTCTGATGACATATTTAAGCCTAACAATGCGTCTTATTTTACGGATTAATAAGTTGTGTATTCTTAGAACACCCTAATTAAGAACAAGTTTTAAATGGTTTCTTTAAGCCTTAAAATTCCAATTGCAAAGCCTAAATTTGCTGAAATTTCTAAAAAAGGCCACATGACTGTTAATATCAACCTGTCAGAGTGTGGAATTAAATGTATGTTAAGGAATGTGGGATTTTTGACAAATATCTCAGATTTTGTGGCAGCATTTGGTTGTCCTAAAAACATTATTCTGACTTTTTTCATGTGTTGTTTAAAAACAAATCCCCTCCAGTTCCTTACTTAATATTGTAAAGATCAGCAAGGTCTAGACTGAAAAGTGAAGCAACACAAAACATTAAAAGAAAAAACAACTACTGAAAAAATCTGTATAGTTAGTATTTATGGCCGTTTTAATGATTAAAAGAAATATTTAAAGTTGAGTATTTCAGGGAAACCACAATATATAAAGTGGAGAATTTAAATCTGTACCCTTTTATCTTCTTGTAGGTCTCATCCTTAAAGAAATAAGAGACTCCAAGCAACAAACTAGATGGTTATGGAAAACGATGGACAACTCTGCTGCAAATAAGAACCACACACAGTGTCCGACATGGTTGAACCAGAGTGGCTGGCCAACAACTTCATCTCAAGGACTTTCGATGAACCTCCACACCAGCTCGCAAACTCTCGGTCTGGGTTCTACCTCTGATCAGAGACCATTGTTCAGCCACTTGGAGACGTCCAACCAGAGCTCTATGAGCAATATGAACAACTTGTCCTCCAGAAACAACAGCCTGTTGAAGGCTTCCAACATGAACAGCATTTTTTCATCCAACTCAATTTTTCAAAGCTCTCCTATCACTAGTGCTTCTCATGGGATGACCTTTGTTTCGCCGTCTCCTTACACATCTTCAGGGTTGGCGGCAACAAACCAAGCGAAAACAATTCCAGCGTCAGCTCTTTCCCAGCAAAACCAGGGTCCGCAGCCTTGTCGGGTCCAGAATATACCTCCTCAGCCAGCCAATTACAAATTGTTTCACAGTCAGTTACCTGGTCATGGCTTATTACATGGACTTCAAGACCAATCCTTTGGTCTGTCATCATGTGGACCAAATGTCAGCATGTCTCCAGCAACATTTGGGGGGCAAATTAATGACAACAGACACCAAAACACCTTTAAATCACTAACTTCCATGGAGCAGCATCAGTGGGGACATTCATTTAGTGGTGGAGGTGAGTAGTATTTTTATTGTAATTCTGGTTGATTTTGTTATAAATAAATAAAACAAAGTAGTGCAAAACTATGAATTTCAAGGAAAATTGTTTTTTTTTGTTTTTAATGTCATCAACTGCCTTCAGAACTCAGACTGCAATTATTACAAATTAGTAATTAGTTTCCAGCTGTTTGTGATTTAATCTCAGTGTAAATTCTGCTTTTCAATGTGGGCCTCAGAGGTTTCTTGGAGAACCTAAGTCAACAATGCTAAAGATATCTCACAGAATGCTTTTCATAACATGAACAAAATGAAAGAGAAAAACAACCAAGAGGCTTATGGAAACTCTGGAGGAGCTGCACACAGATCAGGTGGAAGGAATCTGTTTACAGGCAAATGATTAGTGTTGCAGAACTACAAATCTGACATTTACAGTAAATCACAATCATGCTGTAATGACGATTTCCCTTCATAAATTAATGGCTTTTAAAGGAAAAAAACACAACACAGCACTTAGGGCAAACAGGATTTTAAGCAGATTCTAATCCGCTTGCACAATTTTGACAACAACTTCTAAAACAAACAACAAACATTTCACTAATATTTAACAATTTCAACATTTTACACCATGATTGAGAAAACAATTGCACAATTGACCATTTAGACGTTTAAAAACCAAAAGTAAAATCTTAAAAACAATCCTAAAACGTACAGGCAGCCAGTGCAATGGAGGACAATATGGGAGTAATGTGCTCACGTCGCCTTTTACGCGTCAGAAGGGCAGCAGCGTTTTGGACTAGTTGCAGATGACGAAGAGAGTTACAGGAGTCCAGTCTCGAAGTGACAAAGTAATAAAAGAATGAATCTCCCCTTTAATGTAAACAGGGTTTGATTTGAGGGATTAACCTCAACTATTACACTGACCTGTCTATCAAACTTAAAACCAGAGGTCTGCAACTCCAGTCCTCGAGTGCTGCTGCCAATGCATCTCTGCTCCAACACACCTGAATTAAATGAATAGTTTATGACCTGCAAGGCCCTTAAAGAACTTGCTGAAATGCCACGGAGGTGATTTGGCCTTCTGATTCACGTGTGTTGGAGCAGGGATGCATCCAAACGTTGCCAGACGACGTTGCAGACCCCTGAGTTAAACACGCAAACCAGACCACTCTGAAGAGCTGAAGCATTGTGCTGAGTGTTTATTTATTCACTATTAGCCACTCGAGTTGAAATGTGTGGCAGTTCATCTCATACATGTGGTTTTTAACTGGTGTTTAACTTTGTCTTTTTCTCAGGAACAGTCACAGGTGTAGATGGTCATGTCAACAAAGCGCCGTCGCAGGAGAAAGGTTTTCCTTCTTCGGTAGAGATATGTTCTTTGAACTTTGAACCTACTTCTGTTTATCTCTCTAGAGGTTTTACGGATTGTTTCTCTAAAGATAAGGTGTCATCCATTCCAGCTACAGTTCAAAGCTTTGGAGCATCACTGAAGATTTTTACATGCATGCTGTTATTTTTGTGCCTGTTTTCAGACTGAAGGCGACAAACGACGTTCTTTAATTTTAAATCAGCGTGCACAGCTGCTCAAACAACTGGAAAACATTGATAAACTTGTAAGTATGTAAAGGGTAAAGAGTGGTCATTATTATTTTAATTTTTGCCCCGTTAATACCTTTTTTTTTTCTAAAAATAGCAGTTTTTATATATAAAGATGACGGGTATTTTTAACTTTTATTTTATTTTTTTCCAATTAAGCTTGAATCATTGCCTTCAGATGACAGCAATGAAGAGGAGCCTTCAAACAATGATGTTCAGGTAAGTTACCTATACACCTTGCATTTTAAATGTGTAACTGCCTTTTAAAATGCAGGTATAACTGCTATATTTAGTTTTTCAGGTTATTGTTCTACTGTGAAGTTCAGAGTTTAGTTACACACATTTTACATCTGGTTTTGTTGTTTGTTTTTAGTCTCCACTTGCAGAAAATTGTTCTTCGCCCTCATTCTGCGATAAACAAAGTTTGTCAGACTCACCGGGATTCCCAGGGTCACCGGGGTCACCAGCTGAATCCAAGGTAGCTACCTTGTTTTTTTCAGGCTTTGTTCATCACCTGAAGGCAGATTAATCAAGATTATGACAAAGCCTTAACTTTGGAGACATGTCCTGTGGTCTGACATAGTTGAAGTGTTTTCCTATAATGACCATCGTTATATTTGGAGGATAAAGATGGAAGCTTGCAACCCAGAGACCTCCGTCTAGACTGTGATGTACAGTGCTGGTAGAATCATGGTTTGTGGGTGTTTTTGCTGCAGGAGGGACTGGCGCGCTTCAGAAAATAGACGGTATTATTAGGAAAGAACATTATGTGGAAATATTAGCCTGTTTCATAAAGTATCTCGGTCATAAACGTGAAAAAACAAGGCGCCTCCAAGCTGCCTCTTTTAAACCAAAAGATATCCTGCTCAGCTATGAGCTTTCAGAGATGACGCCACCAGTGTGGAACAACTGGAGGTGTGGTGACACCACTAGGCATAAATTCTGTTTCTGAGATCTCTCCATACCAATCCTTTCAAAACCATGATGACAGATGAACACGGTGTTGTCTGTTGTTTGTTAAGGAAATTCTCAAATAGAAATGATTTATCTGACCTTCTTGTTCTTCTGGTCAGAAATAACTTTGTAGTTTTGCTTCTGCTTTTAAATCCTGTGACTGGCTGGTCGCACAAACGATATGTCATCAATACATCAGTCGGCTAGTCCGCCTGGTTCACCCTGGAGGTGTCAAAAAAGTGCCCTTTATCACACCTTGTTGAAACATCTCAAGACATCAGTCAGGAAGTTAGAGTGAAGACACTAATGGATCTTCCAAATGCATGATGATCCTATGCGCACCTGCAGATTTGTTGCAAAGTGATTTAAGGATAAAGGAGACGATGTTTTGGAGTGACCATCACTAAGCCCTGTTCTCAGCTGTGAGATCGAGGTGGCCAAAAATCCAGCAAACTAATGTGAGAAGCTTCGGGTAGAACATCCAAAAGTTCTGACCCAATCAGAGAATTTAACAGGCAGTTCTACCAAATTCTAAGGAAATATATACATCTGAATTAAAAAAACATGTAAAGATGCATAATGGATCTCATTCTGGCATTCAGTACATAGAAATAAATTTGGTAGTCCTATTTAAACTAAACAGGAAAAGTTTAATCTGATTTAGTGTCGGATAGTGAGGAATGTATTTTAGAGTACAGGTAAGGGGGTCTGATGCATTTTCTAATTAATGAAATCTAAAGCAGATCTACTTTGCTTTAATGTGCTGTTGTCACTTCTAGCAGCCAGTCAAATTTTGACTGACTGCTCATAAGCCAAAGGGATGGATTATGGATTATGGATTACAAAATGAATATTCCAGGAAATTCTGATTAGTGTCAAAAATAAATTAGGAAAATGTGTGAGATTATTTTTCTAACGCGATAAACATTTTTATAAAATGTTCAGCAATAAACAAAATTTATTTTAACATCGTTAACAGGGGTGCTAATAAGTGTGGATGGCACTGTAAGTTTTCAGGGAAACTAATGTTTTAAGTGAAATATGGCCAAATTGAAAAAGAATATAATTTAATTTAAAATGATTTTCCCCTATTGTTTCAGGAAATGGATAAAAGTTGCAGTGGGTCAGAGGCTAATGCTGGCGGCGACTCTGATTATGCGCCTCAAAGTGAAGTCAGTTTTTCAGATTCCGAGTCTGAGGATGATGCCAACCCTAAGGGTCGTCCCAGTCGCAGCTGTCCATCGAGTCCTACGAATGACGCGCTGAAGGAAAAGGAACAATCTGAGGATGATTTGTCAGAGGAAGAAAATGCCACTTCTCCTAAAAAGACATTTGAAAATAACCAGACGTCGAAATCTGGAAAGGTGGTGGTACAAACATCTAAAACAAAAGAGAAACATCGTAGCAGTAAGTTAAATTACTGTTTGTTTTGTGCAAAACCAATGACCAGAATGGCAAGGCATCTCACGAGAATCCACAGCGACAGAGTCGAGGTTGCCATTGCATTTCAGTACCCTGCTAACTCAAAGGAAAGGAAAAAGATATGGCAACAACTAATAAACGACGGAAACTTCAAACACAACAAAAACGTTTTAAAAACAGGAAAAGGACAACTTGCTGTACGTTTAAGACCTAGTAATCCCAGCAAAGCAACAGATTTTGTTCATTGCATCTACTGTCATGGTCTGTTTAGAAAAAAATCGATGTTTATCCATATAAAAAGATGCAAAGAAAAAGTCAAGAAAGAAGATAAACCACAGGAGGGACCAAAGCGAATCGTATCAGTATGTGCGCTTTTGACTAAAAGTTGTGAGGGTTTAAGTGAGGATTTTAAGACCCTCCTTGGCGAGATGGTGTATGACGATGTGTCAGAAACTGTCATGGAAGACCAAATCATATTGCAGTTTGGAGAGCAAATGTTTAATGAGTATAGTCGTGATGCAAAGAAGCATGAATACATAAGACAAAACCTTCGACACGTTGCAAGACTGCTGCTCGAGGCTCAAAAGTCAACCCCTATGCAGAGTTTGGAGGATTTCTTTAACCCTGCTAACTTTAAACACGTGGTGTCTGCTGTGAAGGTGCTGGCAGGCTATGACCCGGAAAAAAAACAGTATGCCAGGGCATCACTGGCCCTCAAGCTTGGTTACCACCTTAAGAAGATCTGCGGCATTGTTGAGCGCAACGCCCGGAGATCTGACGAGACTAAAGTGGTAGAGGCTTGCAAAATATTTCTCTCCATGTATCGCAAAAAATGGACTAAGCGTGTCACTTCATGTGCGTTATCAAATATCAAAGCCATTCAGAGGAAAAAAGCGAATGAGGTGCCATCTGTTCAAGACGTGAAACGTCTGTATTATCACCTGGAAGCAGCTCACCACGCTGCTGAGAAGAAGCTTCGGGAGAACGTTTGTTTGGAAAACTTCTCAGCTCTGGCCAAGGTGGTTCTGGCTCGGACAATACTTTTCAACAGGAGACTTCCTGGAGAGGTCGGGTCAATTTTAGTGACGGATTTCAAGTCACGGGTGCGATCAGACGTTTGCGATGACATGGACGTATCCGTCTCAAAGCTGGAAAGGAAACTATGTGGTTTGTTCAGTAGAGTCAACATCAGAGGGAGCTGTGGGAGAAAGGTCCCCATCATTCTTAAGCCCTCGCTTGAGTCATCTATAGAGCTTCTGATTAATGTTCGGGAAGCTTGCGGGATTTTCAGCAACAACCCATACGTGTTTGCCCGACAATTTGCGCTATCTGCTCATAGAGGATCGTGTTGCATTCAGATGCATGCCAAAGAGTGTGGAGCAGAAGACCCTGCAGCCCTCACAGTGCCAAAGATCCGGAAGCATTTTACAACGGTGCTCCAGCTGATTAACCTGGACGAAGAAGAGGTCAGACAGGTTTTAGGCCCCAGTAGTGACATCCAAATGCTGCGACAAGTCAACGACACAATGTGTGATGATACCATCATGGAAACTGGAGGTGATCTTTTTCTTTTTGAGCTAATTCACAAGTGTGACTGTCTTAACTTATTAGGTTAACAGGTGACCTTCTTATTACCCAGGGTTAAATTAGAAAGATATGATTTGATTTCTGCATATGTGAAGGTTTCCATTGTTGAAACTGCTTAAAAGAACAGGATTTAAGTCTGAGTGCCTTGTTGCTGAAAAGCGCTATATAAATAAACTTGACTAATGTCCAGTCCATTGCATCTACAACTCACCAAACTTCTGATCCTAAAGGTCTGACCTTGTTGTAAGTAGTTTAGATAGTTTGAAAATATGAACATTTTCTAATATAAAAGAACAAAATATCATTTTAGCAGATTCTGAGCTCTATTTGCTAGAAGCTGAAGAAGCAGAAATCTGGACTGAATCTAATAAAATCAAAAATAACT
Source organism: Crenichthys baileyi (assembly GCA_036173005.1). Classification (NCBI taxonomy): domain Eukaryota; kingdom Metazoa; phylum Chordata; class Actinopteri; order Cyprinodontiformes; family Goodeidae; genus Crenichthys; species Crenichthys baileyi. The sequence continues at coordinate 39,142 of JAHHUM010000328.1, forward strand.
GACAGTTTATTTAAGAAACATGCATTAAAAAAATAACAGATTGCAGAAATGTGATTAAATTCCTTTAAAATATCATTATATACTCCTAATTAACTGAGTTAGGATGTATTAAACATCAATTTGTGTTTTGGGGAACTAGAAAGATTTCTAAGAAATCTTTTTGTATTTTTTAATTTCAGGACCACTTCAATTTTATCAGCAGCGCAGAGGAGCGACTGGCTGCAGTACGGCTGACGCAGTAAAAAAATTGAGGAGAGAAGGTACTTACAATAATAAGATACAAATTTATAATTTTCTTTGTTGTTGAAGTGGTAAAGGCTCCCAGCTATCAGATGTCTTATAATTTGAATTAGCTCCATAAAAATAGTCAAAAAGTAAGAATTGCAGTAAGAACATTTTTTATATTCAACAAAAACTCCTTCCAAGCTCTTGGTGCCAACCCCATCTCATATTTTCTCAGCAGAGAATCAGTAACACATTTTCGTTTACGTCAATGAAGGTGGGCCAAGTGAAGACCTCCCCAACAGGCGCTCATCAAATCTGCAAACGGTGCATTTTTGTAGCATATATGCAGCTATCTGCTTAAAATGATTAAACCTCAGCGGTTAAAATCAGTTCATGCTACAGAGTTGCCATATATTTACAAGATTTAATTATTGTATTTCTGTAATTCTCAGCAGTAGTCATCATACATACATAAAATCTTCTAAGTTTTCATCTTGTTCTCCTTTGATACAATACGATACAATGTTGCTCTTTAAGATGTGTTGGATATATTCACCTCCACCAATTCCGGTTTGTACCCATAGCGACAGCACCGTGCTGCTAACTGATTCTGCACAGCATGGCTTCGACATTGTTCTGCTTTCTGGTGATCTTTGCAAAAAAAAAAATACCCACAGCTGAAGTCCAGCGATCTGTGTTGTTTTGGGTGTTTTTCAGCATAATTTGCCCTTTATGGAAAGAATTGATGAACGTCAAATGATCCAAACACCTGGCTGTTCCCAATGTGTATTATGCATTATGCAGTTAACTTCAGGATTAAGTAATTGGTATTGTGTGTAGATATCAATTAGCGCTAGAAAGTAAGTAGAGCCACATGTTGCATTTTAAATGACCTTATGCCATTATTCTTTTTTTAGTACTGCTCTATAAACCATACAGGCTGTATTGTCTGTCCGCATTAGAGTGCCATACGTAATTAGGTATTATTTATTTTAATGTCTCGACATTTAGCAAACATTTACAGTTAAAAGGGAGTTTAAGGGAGCCGCCACATTGAATCAAATCATAAGCTTGATGCAACCCTTCATGCTAAGGGTGAAAGTGGAGAGAAACAGGACGTCACCTCCAGCAGACTCAGGCTCAACAGCAGCCACCTGTCTCTAGAGAAAGATGCATTGATGCAATACGCTCAGAATACCTTACAGGAATTAGTTGCATTAATGGAAAATGTTAACATTAAATGGACTGAGCTCACAGCATGCAGTTCTCAGCAGTTAAGGCCTTTACTGACTGCACTAATCACTGAATACCTATAAGTTGTAACAACCAGGAAAGTTTTCAGCCAGGTTTTAAATCTAGATCCTGTGTCTGTTGGACAGTTGAAAACTGTAAGGTGGTTCCACAAGAGAGGATCCTTATGAGCTCCTGCTTTCTCAGAAGCCACCACACCTTCAAATGACTCTACCTTAAGGAATGACAGCCATCTTAATACTGTATTGTTTTTCTTTTACAGCACTGCACAGCAAAGCCAAACTTCCATGGAACAAAGCAGAGATTCATGCCGTAGAAAAACACTTGATGAGTTTCATCAAGAAGCACAAAATCCCTCAAAAAGACCACTGTGTTCGCTGCCTTGAGGCCGAGCCGCATGCACTGAGGAAACGTTCGTGGAAAGGTGTGAAGGACTACGTCAGAAACCGGATCACAACTCTGCAAAGACAAGCCGGGTCTTCTAAAGGACCATCAAAAAGCAGTATCAGAACCAGCAAAGATAAACCACAGCAGAGTTCTGGTAAGACTTACATATGTATTATATCAGTCTTCCATTGAAACACAAATGGTGATTAAAAATCAAATGTGGTACATTTTAGGAAAGGTCTTTGGGTTTTATGTTTCTTACAGCAACATTGCAGCTTTCGGATGGACAGAAGGAAGCCAGAGAGAATCCCAGTTCAGGTCCCACTTCATGTCCCAGTTCATCATCCGTTCCTTCTAGGTCTCAGAAAGAAAAAGGTAAACGTTTATGTTGATGACTTAGTTGATGTGTTGGAGGTTTTTTATTTGAATTTCCATTTTATTTAACATGTACAAATTCTTCTAAAACACAAGAGGGTAAAAAGAAAAATCAAGCAAGTTGATGTTTGTTTCTCACCACTCTCAGACTTGCGCCACAAAACCAAGCCTAAATGGGCCGAGTCAGAGGTTGGTGCCGTTGAAAAGCATCTGATGCATTTTATTGAAGAGCACAAGCTGCCCCAGAAAGAAGACTGTGTCCGGTGCCTCGAGGCGGAGCCACATGCGCTGAGGAACCGTTCCTGGAAAGTTGTAAAGGATTACGTCAGGAACAGGATCACAGCTCTGCAAAGACAGAGTGGCTTTTCCAAAGATTCGTCAAAAACCAAGAGCAAGCCCAGGCAGGGGAAATCCCGGAGCTCTGGTAACCACTTAATGTGTAATTTCAAACTTTCAGCGAAACAAATCTAGGACTCTTAAGCTAACTATTTATTCTTGGAAATATTAACTTTATTTTTCTGTTTTTGTCTTTGTTTTACCAGATAGGTTCCAGTCTCCAAATGGAGAGCAAGCTGCCCCCAAGCTTCACAATGTGGTCTCCAGCTGCATCTTTGGTTCTTCAAATCTTTTTCAACCTCAAACTTATGGAGTACCTACAAGCTGCAGCATGAGCACTCCTAAGTCTGGCAGATCAAAACAAAAAGGTATTTATATAGTGGGCAATAAATCTTCCCGGCTGACATTTAAAGTCTGATCTTTCTCTGTGCTTTGATTCATATTTGCTACAGTAATGAGCCACTAATAACATGAAGATACTTGGCTGTGCTTTTTAGAGCAACAGGCTATCTTACCAAAATATTCAGGCCATCTTTAACATGATTAAAAAAGGATTGCAGCATCTCAAAGCACTATATACTCACTGGCCATTTTATTAGGGACACTTTGATAGTATCGGATTGGACACTCTTTGCCTATAGAATTACCTGGAGTGTTTTATGGCACAGGTTCAATAAAACGTCCAGAAACGTTTTGAGATTTTGCTCCACTTTGGCATGATAACATCAGGCAGTTGCTGATTGTGTTGACTGCACATCCACAATGAGTATGTTCAAGAAACCAGTTTGACTTTATTTGAGCTTTGTGACGTGGTTCATCCTGCTAGATGTAGCCTTCTCAAGATAGAAACACTGATCATAAAGGGATGCACAGGTAGGCTGCTGGCATTGAAATCATGCTCAGTTGATACTAAGGGGCCCAAAGTGTGCCAAAAATATATGCCCTCCAGTTACTCTTGCATTTCTTTCATCTTGAACCATTCTGCCTTGACAAGGCGTCTTTATCCACATTTTCTTTAAATCTCTGAAAATCCGAGTGGATCATCAGTGTCTGAAATCCTACTGACAACCATGCCATGTTAGACGTCACCTAAATCTCCTTTCTTGGTCCTTCTGATGCTCACTTTGAACTTCAGCAAGTCATCTTCATCACGTCTAGATGCCCGTACTCGTACTCGTCGTCTTCCGCTTATCCGGGACCGGGTCGCGGAGGCAGCAGACTAAGCAGAGACACCCAGACGTCCCTCTCCCCAGACACCTCCTCCAGCTCCTTCGGGGGGAGCCTCAAGGCGTGTTCGCCGAGGCAGCCGAGAGACATAGTAGTCGCTCTCCAGCGTGTCCTGGGCCGTCCCCTGCCTGGAACACCTCCCAGATGTAAGGCGTCCAGGAGGCATCCGATATAGATGCAGCGAGCCACCTCAACTGCTCCTCTTCGATGTTAGGAGAGCAGCGGCTCTACTGTCCGAGCCCCTCCCGATGGCCGAGCTCCTCACCCTATCTCTAAGGGAGTGCCACGCCAGGGCACCCTACAGAGGAAGCTCATTTCAGCCGCGTTGTATCCGTCGCCGGGATCTCGTTCTTTCGGTCATGACCCAACAGTTCATGGCCATAGGTGATGGGTAGGAACGTAGACCGGAAGCCGGAAATTGAGAGCTTTCGCTTTTCGGCTCAGCTCTCTCTTCACCACAACGGGATCCCGTCACAGTGCCCCCTCATTACGGGGCAGCAGGCCCCACGATCCGTCTGTCGATCTCCTGCTCCATTCTTTCGCCTCACTCTTGAACAAGACCCCGAGATACTTGAACTCCTCCACTTGACGGCATGGGGGAAGACTCTCCTCCAACCTGAAGAGGACAAGCCACCCTTTTCTGAGTACCGAGTACCATGGCGCGCTGACTTGGAGGAGCTGATCTTCATCCCAGGCCGCTTCACACTCGGCTGCGAACCGCCCCAGCGCATGCTGTAGGTCTTGGCTAGAGGGGGCCAGCAAGACCACGTCATCCTGCAAAAAAAAGAGACGAAATCCACTGGTCCCCTAAACCAGACCACCTCCGGGCCTTGGCTGCGTCTAGAAATCCCTTGTCAATAAAAGTTATGAACAGGACGGCGTGACAAAGGGCAGCCCCTGCCCCGGAGTGCCAACATGCACCGGAAAGCAGGTCCAACTTAGTGCCGGCAATGTGGACGCAAACTCCTGTTCCGCTCATACAGGGAACCGATGGCCCCTAATTAAAGGGCCCCCCGATTCCATATCTCCTGGAAGCAGCGGGGCCCCACAGGGTTTCACGAGGGGACACAGTCGAATGCTTTCTCCAGGTCCACAAAAGCACATGTGGACCGGTTGGGCAAACTCCATGAACCCTCTATACCCTCTACAGGGTACTCGAGGGTTCATGGGAGTTTGCCATGAACCCTCTACAGGGTACTCGAGGGGTTCATGGCAAACTCACCATGAACCCTTGAGTGACCCCGTAGAGGGTATGAGAGCTGGTCTCAGTGTTCAGCTGGCTGGGACTAAAAACCACACTGCTCCTCCTGAACCCGAGGCTTCGACTATCGGCCGGACTCTCCTCTCCAATACCCTGGCGTAGGCGCTTACCAGGGAGGCTGAGCAGTGTGATCCCCCTGTAGTTGGGAACACACCCTCCGGTCACCCTTCTAAGAAGGGGATCCACTACCCTAGGGGGGGTCTGCGCAGTCCTTAGGCACTGTCCCCCGACCGGTCGCCACGCAATGTTGAAGAGGCGTGTCAACCATGACAGCCCTACTAACATCCAGAGATTTGAGGAACTCAGGGCGGATCTCATCCACGCCCCGAAGCGCTTGTGTGCCACGCGGAGCTTTTTAACTAGCTCGGTGACTTCAGCCTGGGTGATGAAAGGAGTCCAATCCGAGTCCTCCAGTCTCTGTTTCCACCAGGGAATTGCGTGATGGCAGGATTGAGGAGATCCTCGAAAGTACTCCTTTCACCGGCCCGATAATGTCCTTAGTTGACGTCAGCAGCCTCCCACTCCCCACTTATAAAGCAGTGTTGGCGAAGGCACTGCTCCCACGCCCCTCCTGAGGCCGGGACCGGAGTTTGCCAGAATCGCTTCGAGGCCAACCGTAGTCCTCTCTCCATGGCCTCAACGCGAAACTCCTCCAGGGCCCCAGTTTTTTGCTCTGGGGCCACAGCCCGGGCCACAGCCCTGTGCCACTTGTTCAAGTGCACTGGTGGACACCTTATGTTTGAACATGGTGTTCATTATGGACAATCCATGACTAGCACAGAAGTCTATACAACAGCACCACTCGGATTCAGATCGGGGTAGGCCATTCCTCCTCCGATCACGCCTCTCCAGGTGTCCCTGTAGTTTCCCCACATGGGCGTTGAAGTCCCCCAGCAGAATAATGGAGTTCCCCGGGAGGGGCATTATCCAGCACCCCCGACAGGAACACCAGAAGGCCGGGGGTACTCCGCACTACCACTCGGTCCCGTAGGCCGAAACAACAGTCAGAGACCTATCCCCAACACTAGGCGCAGGGATGCAACCCTCTCATCCACTGGGTAAACCCCAACACACAGACGGCTGAGCTGGGGGGCAACAAGCAACCCCACACCAGCCCGCCGCCTCTCCCCCGTGGGGCAGCCACTCCAGAGTAGAAGAGGTGTCCAGCCCCTCTCAAGGAGATGGGTTCCAGAGGCCTACGCTGTGCGTGGAGGTGAGCCCGACTATTCTCTAGGCGATATCTCTTCAACCTCGCCGCACAAGCTCAGGCTCCTTCCCCCCCAGCGAGGTGACATTCACGTCCCTAGAGCCAGCTAAGCCTCACGGGGATCGGGCCGCCGAGGTCTCGCTCGCTTCGTCCGCCACCCAAAATCCCTTGGCTGTAGCACACGGTCCCTCACGGTTGCCCCCTGCAGGTGGTGGGCCCACTGGGGGGTAGGGGCCTCGTGTCTCTCGTTCGGGCTTGGCCCGGTCCGGGTCCCCGAGCGAGGGGCGCTAACCCGGCCACCAGTGTCTCTCCGGCGAGTCCCGACCCCAGGCCTGACTCCAGGGTGGGACCCCGGCTCCGCCGTACCGGGCGACGTCACGTGCCTCGATATATTAGTCGTCATGAAGGATTCTTGATGCCTCCTTGCATTAAGTTGCTTCCATGAGATTGATGGAGTCTGTGGTAACAAGTGATTCGAGATGGTTCACAGCATTAAAAAAAGCTTAGAAAAAAAACCTTTATCATGTAATTTTCTTTAATAAGGTCACAAAATAAGATTTTAAAAACACAATAAACTTCAACAAGATTTAAGATCTAATTAAAAAGATTGAAGTCTGTATTTAATAACACAATTATTTTCGAACTCATTTCTTTTAACTTTGTTGTATTTAGCCCCTGCAGGTTCGCTTACGAAATCCAAGCATACGTGGAACGAAGCAGAGGTCCATGCCGTGGAAAAACACCTGATGGGTTTTATCACAAAGCAAAAACTGCCTCAGAAAGATGACTGTGTTCGGTGCCTCGAGGCCGAAGCACATGCTCTGAGGAACCGATCTTGGAAGGGTGTGAAAGACTATGTCAGGAACAGAATCACTACTCTACAAAGACAGAGTGGCTTTTCAAAGCCTGCCTCAAAAAGCAACAGATCCAGGCAGGACAAACCAAAGCAGAGTTCTGGACGTTACCACCAGTTGTAGGTGTACCTGGGTGTCCAAAACTATACGTGTAAATTTGTCTCCATGATCCATTCTTGCCGGCTTATATAGGTACTTTTGTTGCATTTGTATATTCTGTATCTAATTAACCTCAACTTGTTTAATAACTCCCTTATTTAGGACAGCTGCAAAAAAAACAAAAAATCAGATAATTGTTTTAGGGGTTTCCAAACCCAGTCCTCGATAGCTTCTGCAACTTTCAGATTCATCTCTGCTCCAACACACCTGAATCAAATGGCTGAATGACCTCTTCAGCATGCCATCCAGTTCTGCCATGTGTGCATCAGCGAGTAAAGTCATCTGTTCTGATTTCTGCAGAGGACTGGTACCGAGTCATTCATTAGACTCGGATGTGTTGCTCTAAAGGTTGCAGGACTTCTTGAGGACTGGAGTTGGAGACCTCTGGTTTAAACGTGTTTTTGGTCCTTTACTAGATACCTGCAGATGTTTGATCGCTGTATTTTTTTTTAAGCATTTTTATTAAATTAAAGCTTTTATAAAAAAAGATTATGTGAATATATTCTGTATGTAAATATTTTTTTTAAGTTTCTTATGTATGGCACAGCGAGGTTGTCCTGTTTGACCATGTAACATTGTGTTTTTTTTATTTTGTTAGATTTAACTTACGAAACCCAAATTCAATAATATTGTAAAAGTTTGTGAACTCAAAGAAGAGTCATTATTCCAGAAATGACCTGAAAGCACATTGTCTTGTATTGATCCCTGTGACTCAGGTCACTTGGGTACCTGTGTTGAAGAGGAAATGTGCTGTTAGTGGGAATGTATTTTTTACAATAAACATGCAAATAAGTTTTCACCATTATATATGTAGTGTTTTTTTTATCATAGAATAAAATAATGCAGGTATCAAAAACGATTTTTATTTAAAGTGTCCTGGGATTTAAGTATTCAACCAAAGGAATCCTTAAATCCTGCAAGGTACTTTTTGGTTTTAATTATTTTTTTTCTTGAGGTTATATTGTTGGAATCCTATAGTGACCATTTGTAAAAGAAATACCATCCACATACCAACTACAAGTAACTGAACAATTTGGGGCTTTTTTTCTTCCAACATTATGTAAGAAAGTAGCAGAGGCTCAAAATGATCTTGAGTAGGGGTGAGCATATGGACTTTTTAATTATTTTACATTATTATTAAAAACGGGCTTCTTCGGGATTTTTAACACCAAACTGCACACAGTGACTGCATTTAATCATATTTTCAAATGTATTGATATACGCTGCTCAAAAAAACTCCAAGTACATCAAACTTCTGTGAAATCAAACTGTCCACTTAGGAAGCAACACTGATTGACAATCAATTTCACATGCTGTTGTGCAATTGGAATAGACAACATGGGGAAATCTTTGGCGATTAGCAAGACACACTCAATAAAGAAGTGGTTCTGCAGGTGGGGACCACAGACCACTTCTCAGTACCTATGCTTTCTGGCTGATGTTTTGGTCACTTTTGAATGTTGGTGGTACTTTCACACTCGTGGTAGCATGAGACGGACTCTACAACCCACACAAGTGGCTCAGGTAGTGCAGCTCATCCAGGATGGCACATCAATGCGAGCTGTGGCAAGAAGGTTTGCTGTGTCTGTCAGGTAGAGTCCAGAGCCTGGAGGCGCTACTAGGAGACAGGCCAGCACACCAGGAGACGTGGAGGAGGCCGTAGGAGGGCAACAACCCAGCAGCATGACCGCTACCTCCGCCTTTGTGCAAGGAGGAACAGGAGGAGCACTGGCAGAGCCCTGCAAAATGACCTCCAGCAGGCCACAAATGTGCATGTGTCTGCATAAACGGTTAGAAACCGACTCCATGAGGATGGTATGAGGGCCCGATGTCCACAAATGGGGGTTGTGCTCACAGCCCAACACCGTGCAGGACGCTTGGCATTTGCCAGAGAACACCAGGATTGGAAAATTCGCCACTGGCGCCCTGTGCTCTTCACAGATGAAAGCAGGTTCACACTGAGCACATGTGACAGACGTGACAGAGTCTGGAGACACCATGGACAGCGATCTGCTGCCTGCAACATCCTTCACCATGACCGGTTTGGCAGTGGGTCAGTAATGGTGTGGGGTGGCATTTCTTCGGAGGGCCGCATGGCCCTTCATGTGCTCGCCAGAGGTAGCCTGACTGCCATTAGGTACCGAGATGAGATCCTCAGACCCCTTGTGAGACCATATGCTGGTGCGGTTGGCCCTGGGTTCCTCCTAATCCAGGACAATGCTAGACCTCATGTTGCTGGAGTGTGTCAGCAGTTCCTGCAAGAAGAAGACATTTTTGTAGGGAGGTCATACAGGCACGTGGAGGCCACACACAATACTGAGCCTCATTTTTATTCGTTTTAAGGACATTACATCAAAGTTGGATCAGTCTGTAGTGTGTTTTTCCACTTTAATTTTGTGATTGACTCCAAATCCAGGCCTCCATTGGTTAATAAATTAGATTTCCATTATTGGAAATTATTTCCATTCCAAGTATTGAATGAGAATATTTAATTCATTCAGATCTAGGATGTGTTATTTGGGTATTCTCTTAATTTTTTTGAGCAGTGTATATTGATGCTCTCATAGAACAAACTGTGGAGAAAACTGTAATAGTAACAAACCAGCCAGGTTTTGGAGGTTTTTCTCAGTTTTCAAACATTAATTGGAATTTATAGTCACAATAATTCACAATTCTTGTACGACGAACAATACGATAATTGCTCACCCCTAGTCTTGAGCCCAAAACGTTGTTTCAAGGTTGCATATTATATAAGAAGAGGCTTAAACATAGTGTATTCCTAAAATGCATACATTACCTTCTTTAGTCAGCCGAATTTGTTTTAAAGACAAAAGTCAATCTAGAATCGTTTTATTTTGAAAGGAAAAGCGGAAGCGCGCCACATTGATTCATGCTTTTCGGGATGCTTTGCGGTTTCTAGATGAGGCTGAGTAATGTTTGGTCCTAAACGATGGGGCTGAACGTATTGCTTTTATTCCCATGTGGTTTATTTTTTGGATCAGTGTAGGGCCAGATGTTTTATTTACCTCGGGGTGGAGATGAAAATGAAGACGCCGTCGTGCGTTACGTCCACCGAGGCAGACGGAGTCTCCTGTTTCCGTTGATGTCAAAGGGTACTGACTCTTATCTCTGTTTACTTATACACACAGGTATTTCTAGCCTCAAGTAAGATTTTTTTTTGACTTGTATGTTAAGTTGGATTAACTGTATGTGTGGAGCTTCTGTGTCGCGTCAGAAATCTGTCATAGGAGAGTCCAGGTTAGCTAGCTAGCGCTGAGGCAGGAATAAACCAGGAAAAATAATTTCACTTCAGTTTGATTTTACAGTGATCGTGTGGTTTAGGTAGTAGCTGAAGACGTTGCAGTATAATAATCATTTTCTATTTAATATGTTCCTATAAACATGATATTACCAAAAATATTAACTTTAACGACATTATTGCAATTACACCTGCTTCAATTATTCTGGTAAGACTTTCCACAAGGTTTAGAAGCGTGTTTATGGGAATAATTGACCGTTTCTACTGAAGAGCAACTTTGAGGTCAGACACTAATGCTGGATGGAGCACCCTGGCTCATAGTGTCTGCTTTAAATAATCCCAAAGATTCTATGTCATTTTAAGGTCGGGTCTCTGTGCAGACCAGTAAAACTTGCTCATTCATGTTTTTGTGAACCTTGCGTTGTTCACAGAAGCACAGTCCTCTTATAAATGAAGCGCTCATCTCCAACCAGTTCTCACAGTCAGGTGGATGAAATTCTCCTTAATGACACAGCATTACGTGTTTGTTTCACTGAAGCTAATGGGCCAAGCCCAACCACTGAAAAACAAATAAATACCACCATATTCCCTCCATTGAACTGTATTTGTTGCCAAAGGCAGTCAGAAAATGATCCTTCTCATCATAACCACCAAACCAAGACTCATCCAATTGGATTACCAGAAAGGAGGCTTGATTTGTCACTTCAGGGAACATGTCCCCACTTCTCTATAGTCCGCTGGTTGTGTGCTTTAGCCTCTGACACCTTACATTGCACTCAGATGCAGCCGCTTAGCCATGGAAAGCCATTCCTTGAAGCTCTAAGATGTAAACATCTGTGACCATTGAAGTGATTAGAACAAACAGTACTCAGGTTAATTATTGACAACAGCTAAAACGAATCCCCTCCTGTCCTTCAGTATACCTGTTTTTTAGTTAGATAAATTGTTTCAATACTTCTTTCTGTAATGGTGCACGAATCGAATCGCCGGCTTGCCTCAATCAAAAACGCAGAAAAGAAACGCATACAACAATAATAGATTGTGCTTATTATTGTAATAATGATTAAAAAGTGTGTTAAAACTCAGCAGGGTAAAGCGGTATTGTTGTGGAAGAAACCTCTCAGCCTCCTTGGGAAATCCTACTCCAGGGTGTTGGAGAAAAGGCGCCTACTGATTGTCGAACCTTGAGATAGGGTTAGGAGCTCAATTATCCACGGGTAGCACAAATTAGAACCTGATACTCCTGCAACCCAATCTCCTTATAAGGAGAAGACAACGGGTGGGTGGATAAACAAAAGAAAACCTACATCCAAGCACCAATATTGGAAAGGAGCTTTACAGAAAAACAAATCAAACTTTTTAGTCACTTCACTGTTTAACTAGTAGCGTATAACAAAATATGACCGTGCTTCTCAGGGATCCTCAACAGTTTAGTGTAAAAATGATTAAATACACCGTTCAGAGCCCTGTGTATAAAGCGCTACTGAAACAGATCCAGGACAGAGGGTAGGGACACTCCAACAGACCACCACTGCCCCTCACTGTCCTCAGATTATGACCCATGGGATGTTTTTGCTTTTTTAAGGCATTTTAAGAGGGAAAGTGTATAAAAAGATAACTCCAAAAAATCTAGTGACAAAAAGAAGAAATTTTAAACGCAAACAGTTAACAACTGAGACAAAAAAGAAACCTTACAGAAAAAAAGAAGGATATCATTAATGATTAAACAGGCTTTCATATTATGTCGTCGTGCTCTGTTGTCTCATCAGGTCCTGCCTCCAATTAGAAAAACTCTGATCTCTAATATCTATGGAGGATGATGGATGTCCCATCTTCTAATCAGAGCCATCCTCCCTGTCAGCCGTGGGCGGTCCAGAACGGCTGGTCTTCAGACACACCTGCAGGACCTCTCTGCAATCCTCTGCCCCACCTCCAGCAGCTCAGCTTGGGCTCTGCATCTAACCAAAATCCAAGCTGCAACCACCTGCAGGCATCTGGCCATTACTCTAAGAGCCGCATTGCTGCCTTTTCAACCAGGACCAACCCTCATCACAGAGTTCAGCATGTTAGTAATGATGATCACAGTGTGCAGCAGAGCGTTCCTGATGCTCATGTTTTATCCAGAGCTCCACCTACAGGCCAAGAAAGGAATATACCGCCATGCTCTCTTCCATATATGAATGAGGAGACGCAGCATTTCAATCCCCAGGAAATGCCACATTATTCCCCTCCTAACCCTTACCAAGCAGTAGATCCCTCGTTCTGTTCTCAACACACATATCGAAGCCTACTGAATCAGCCTCAGTCACCCGCTCATAATCATCTTCCTGCTAGCCCTTCGCGTGTCGATCCTCAGTTAAATTACAGTCAACAGCCTGCATACGACGCGGTGAACCTGGGGTCTTTTGTTGGCTATAATGAAGCGCCGGCCTCACCCAGGGCTCCCATCCAGCAGCAGCCTCTATGGAGTGTTGCAGCAATCTCTAAAGGTAGCTTTGTTTCTATTCATATGTTAACGGTGTGAACAAACACTCCTCTAATTCAAGTTTCAATTTCTGTTTTTTTCAGGGAGCATAAATACAGCTGCACTGGACCATAATTTGACACCACAGGTTAGTGAGATTTTAGATTTTCTGTAAAATGTAGTAATGTTTCTGACTGAAACAAAAAAATGTGGCTCAGTCATTGATGGAGCATCTGTCTGTCCATCCATCCCGTATTTAAAGTCTGTCCACTATAGAGAAATCTACGATAAGCTCATGAGATGTTGAAAAAATGTGTAGAAAACCTGCTTCTTAGGTGGTGTCTTTCTCTTGCAGTGGTGTAAAGAGATTTATTGATCTGAAATTCTCATAGATGTGCATGTGGCTTGAATTGTTACCATCATTTTTTTGGGTCACCTAATGGGTTGATTGCTTTTGTTTCTGAGAAGAAAAAACTTCAAGTATCATTATTTAGTTTTGTAGTTTTATGTGAATTTTTAATGGAAATGTTGAGCTTCAGAGATCTGTTGATCTCTGAAGCTCTTAAAGCGTTTAGAGTGATGTTCCTGATACTCCTCGGGCTTAAGAAAAGCATCTGACTCTCGGAGTCAGTTTGCATGACTGCCAGAAGTTTCTTTTTGTATCTGAATTCATTTAATCTTAAGGCTAGAAAAACAATGCATGTTTGTAAAAAGGTTTGTCTCTCTGCAGTCTTCCAACGCTGACTCCCGTTATGGCCTGAACCCTGAACTGTTACCAAGTGCTGTAAGTTCCTTTTATTCACTTTCAATTCGTTAATTTTCACTCTAATTCCAGCCTCAGTTGCTCTGACAAGACATTAAACTGAAATGGTAACAGAAGCTGACACACCTCTGTCTCTGTGTGAAGGTAAAGGTGATGGCAGAGGACAGAGCGGAGTGGGAGGGAAAGAGTTTCATCTCAGAGCATTTCTCCCGACTGCCTCCTCTGCCAACCACTCCGTGTGTCGTAGAGGACGGAGGTGAACAGTTTCTGTCTGCTTGTGTCACAGAGATGTAGTCCATCATGCGTTCAGTTCAGTGACGTGGCTGCAGACACCTGAAAGCGTTCCAGCAGCATCTCATAACACATGAAATGTATCAGACCTGATATGTTCACTTTTTTCTCATCATCTTGATTTATTCGCTAAAATTAAAGTCTTGTGGACATTACATAGTAAATCGGTACTTTCTTTAACACAACAGCAGAATAGGATTTTGTTATATAACTGCATTCATTGAACTATATTGGAGGCTATCATCTGTAATGATCTTGTCCTTATGTTGTAGGTAATGTAAGCCCTTTGGCCATCCGCTCTGTTACTTACTGTGTCCCATGTGATGGGCTGACGGCGCTGCTCAGCAGGCTGCCACTGGGGGCGCTGGTTACCCCTTTCAGCAAACAAATTGCATGCGAGGTCAGTTTGCCAACGCTTCATTAGGTGCCCTCATTAGAATATGAATGTGAGAGAAATTAATGCATTTCCCAGTTAAAGAGACATAGATGTTGCCACAGATTTTGTTTTGGGTTTTTTTGCCACCAGAAGCCCATCCCTCTATGCAGAGACACAGATTGTGTTCTGGGTTGTCGTTTTTGTGGAGCCGCCATGTGCCCAGCAATGGGCTGGCAGGACTGTGGACAGAGGTTTTACTGCCCCTTCTGTGGGAAATTCAGTGAAGGTAGAATTTAAAAACAACTCGATTTAGTTAAAAAAATGAACAAATGTCCAGTTCTTTGACATTTGCTTCTTGTAGTTTGTTGCTTACCTTTTCTGCAGCTGTTTTTTTCTCTGCTCTCTGTGTCTCAGTGCCATGGCAGCAATACCAGCCCACCAAAGGAGTGGAGGGGGTTCGAGTTGACAAAGACAAGAGGCCAGAACTCAGCATGGGGTCATATGAAATACTGAACTCAGAGAAGGTGATTGGCTTCACCTGGGGCCTCATGTACAAAAGCGTACTTACGCACAAAAATCTTGCGCCGCAATGTTTTACGCACAACTTGGCATGTACTAAAATGAACATTAAATCCACACAAACGTTTGACCTGCCGTGAAAATGTGCGGAAGCCACGCAAACTTGTTCAATCGACAATAATAAACTACAAAAAACAAAACTCATCCTAATCCACTGAAATATGACTCCATTCAGCTATATTTAATTCATGGAGAATCGAACCTGATGCTATTTTCATGAGTTTGAGCTTTTATGGTTTAAACCAGAGCGATGAAACTGAATTACGTTTAGCCTCATACAATAACGCACCTCAGAAAATGATGGAAACAACCTCAGTCGAATGTAAACTGTGAAACCTCCTCTGCTTTTGTCACCTGTAGATGGAAATGCTCAGTGGTCTGTGCACTGGGGATCATAAATGCATGTGAATCATCTAAGGGGCAATTTCCTTCCCACAGGAAAAGAAAACAGTCGGATCAGAAGATTAATTCCAGACAATTCAGGTTTGATGATTCATGACGCGGGCCAGCTGGAGACAATTACACATGTGTATAAAAAGCTGCATAAAGTTGTGTGTAACTGTGGAATGATGGCAGCTTTGGCACAGCTGGAGGATGGAAGACGTCAGAGGGAGTGTTTTATTTAGGGGTCGTATTGACCTGCTGGCACATGATGATGCATGGCTTATCAGCCGGTTTAGATCGTCCAGGGCCATTATTTTGGAGCTCTGCGCAGAGCAACTCTGGCATGCAACTCATGATTCATATATACTGTCAAGATAATTATAATTAATCTAATAATATTAGTTGTGTTGGGAACAAACCTCCGTGCTGGATGGCGGCTACTAGGTAATTTTCCATCTTTTTATGTGACATCCTGAATGGTTGCAAAGATTTAACGGACTTCGCATTGTGTGTGTGATGACAGTCTTCCTAGTAGAAATATAATGGGAGGCATTTTCACGTCATTATAATGATCAGCATTGAGCTTTAATGGAGCTCAGTGCAGCAGCTAGACAGCGCCGTTGGGTTTAGATTCACACATTGTAGAACTAAATAGATTCGAGCCGACAAACGTTTTATTTTCAGTCAGGTTTGAGTCAATGATGTCATTCAAGTTGTTTGTTTGCTGTAACTGACTACGAACATCACCTCATGGTGTGTAGACAGTCTCTTTGACTGTCACAGCACCGTTGCCATGGTTATTTGGACACATGATGGTTGCCTTCTGGCTATTTATACTACTTAGCACATATCTTAAGAGGCGGGACCGGGCGGTCCAAGTGCCACGTTCAGCTATGTCAAATCCACCGCAGATTGGGATGTATGAAGGCTACGTGTGCGGTGACGTGGCTACGCACAGTTTCGTACATCTGAATTTTTTTGTGCGCCGCAAGTTTCTGAATTTCTCCCCACCGCAAACTTTTAGTATGAAAGCTGTGCACTCTTTTGCACATGAGGCCCCTGGTCTTTAGGATCTTTTTTCAATGACCATATTTACCTTTTGTGAGATTTGATTGATTGATTGATTTAAATTTCTTTGGAAGGAAATGTTTGTTTGAAAACTTTTTTCTTTTTATTCAAGGGTGAACCTGCTGCTCTTCTTCTAGCCATGGATGTTTCCTCCTCTGCACTGAGAGGAGGACACTTAGAGTTTGTAGCACAGCAAATACAAACACTGCTCGCCTCATTGAACAGGTAAACACACTTCCTCCTTAAAGTGCAGTGGCCTGGAGAGATATTCACACCCACTGAACTGTTCCACAGTTTCTCTCGTTACGACCATAAACTCCAAAATATTTTAATGGATTTTTATAAGTAGTGCTTAATTCAAGAGCTGAGTGACATTTTTACAAATAAAAATCTGAAAGTTGTGGGATTCATTTCTACTCAAAGCCCCTGGAGTTAGTTATCTGAAAAGCCTCCCTGTGCTTCAGTTATAGCTGCAAGTCTTTTTGTTTCTACCAGCTTTGCACATCTAAACATGTAAACGTTTGCCTTTTCTTTTTTGCAAGATATTTCAAGCTCAGTCAGATTAGATGCAGGGTGTCTGTGAAAGCAAGTCTTACCACAGTTACTTATTTGGATCTATGTCTGGCCTCTGCTGGACCATTCTAATTTATGAATATGCTTTGATCTGAACAAGGTCCTTGCAGCTCTGGTTGTATGGTTAGGGTCGTTGTCCAGGTTTTGTTCCGATATTGCCCTTTTTATAGCTCCATCCATCTCCCCTTCAACTCTGGCCAGCTTCCCCATCCCTCCTAAAGATTAGCATTCCCACAGGATGATGAAACCACCACTATGTTCCGAAGTAGGGATGCTGTCTTCAAGTTGCTGTGTGGTATTACTTTTCTACCACACATAACATGTTCTTTATTGGCCAAAAAGTTCAGTTTTGGACTCATCAAAACCTCCATGGCTTGTGTCAAACCGCAGCATGACTTACTATGGCTGGCTTTCAACAATGGCCTTCTTCTTGTCACTCTTCAATTAAGGCTCAATTTGTGGAGTACGAAGCTCATAGTTGTCCTGTTGACAGATTCCTCCATCTGATCTGACCCTGTAGCTCCTCCAGAGTTATCATGGGCTTCTTGGCTGCTTCTCTGATTAATGCTCTCTTCATGTGGGCAGCCATGACTTGGTAGGATTGCAGTTTTTGTTTTCTAGGTTATGCCTGACTTGTCTGCTGTGTTCCTTGGTTTTCAGGATGCTGTTTGTTCGCTGCTGCTTTCTAACAGACCTCTAAAGTCTTCAGAGAACAGCTGCATTTATACTGACAGTAAATTACACACAGCTGGACTCTGTTAATTAGGTGACGCTTGAAGGTAAATTGTAGCAATGGATTTTATGTTGGGGTGTCATGACAAAGAGCTTAACAAAATGCACTCAGTACTTTTTAGGTTTGAATTTGAAAAAAAAAAATTGAAAGCCATGTATGTGTTTCTTTACACGTTATAATTCGAATTAAAAATAATTACTATTTTCTGTTGGTCACATAAAATCCTATTAAAATACGTTGAAGTTTGTTGTATCAGAGCTGTAGTTTTCTTGTGCAAGTTTGGAAATATCAGGTTTGATCGTGTTTTTTTTTGTAGGGAAGGACATCCCTCGTCAGATATCCGCGTGGGTTTGATGACGTACGACAGCAGGATCCACCTGTATGACCTCAGCCCCGAGCTGTCCCGTCCTCGCATGCTGGTCATCACAGAGACGGAAGACCTGCAGCTCCCTATGAGGGAGGGGCTTCTGGTGTCCCTTAAAGACTGTAAAGAAAGTATAGACAGGTGATGAAGAAATACTAACTTTTCTGTCAGTTGTAGTCTTGTGTCTTGATTTTGATCTGATGTTGCTGTACTATTTTGTGCACAAGTTTTGGTCATTCTGAGCATGCAGACAAATTACCTATTTATTTTATTGGTGTTTGAAATTTGGTATCTTGAGACCTTGTTTTGGGGTTTAAGAACTGATATTTACAAGTTATTTAAAAGAACTAAATAACTGAATATATTTTGTTTCCATTACAGTTTTAAATGCAAATATATTTCTTATTTTATAAAGAATAGTTTGCCTTTCATATAATTTGCCAGGAAGTGATCACATCTTGAACCTCCAGAATGCATGGAGGGTTAGGCTGTGAGTGAAGCCGGTGTGCTCACTGATTGTGTGCATTTCTGACTGAAATACACTCTATATTTGTGCCTCTATTTATCCGTTTGCTATAACATGTTGGATTATTGTTAATCTCTGTCTAAAGACACAATAAAGTATAAAAAAGTCTAATTAACCAAAAATCTCATGACACCTCTGCCGTACCTCCACGGACCCATTAGGGGGTCGCGACCCCATCGATGAAGAGCTCTGGTCTCTGCTATAATTAAAACATGAATTTCTTGTAAAGGAGCTGCTCCTGTTAAGAGTTAATTAAGAAATCCTAATTTCAGTTTTTTTTCTTTTACTTTATTGTTTTAGATGGCTATCTTGTTTTATTTTTTAAGTCTTCATATCCATCTGTCCCTCTCGCATCTGTACCGTCTGCGCTTTGCAGGTTACAAATGAGACAAAATCTTAGAAATCTAAGTCTAGGAAAGTATTTAACTTCAAGTACAATAAAAATGTCTTTAGTATCTAGATTTTAGAATCCCTTTTTTGTCTCTCTCTGCAGCGTGTTGCAGCTCATTCCTCGGTTCAGTGCCGAGTGCGGTGACTCCAGTGGACCTCCCATTGAGCTTCCTGTTAAAGCAGGCCTGGCTGTGCTGCAGGTGGGGCATCAATAAACACACCTTGCTTATGCTCTCTGCTGTTTTTAGTGCTATAGATTTGGAGTTAACACAAACCGAGATTATTTTACAAAACGTGTAGGGCTTGAAGTGTCCTGGGAAACTGGTTATCTTCCACACTGCTTCTCTGATAGAGACGGGACACACAAACTCTTCCTCAGGGTTCTTTGGGACCAACAAACCAAAGGTACATCTAACACAAACTGTGTCGTGTTTATTATATAATCATTCTAGAGCGGTAAGAGATGCGTTTCATCTCACAAATGTCAACAACATATGATACGTTTTTTCCCTCCCTGCTTGTTTTCCATAGTCCATCTTTCAGCCATCCGAAAAAGCCATCTCATTGGCTAAGGAGTGCATCAGCCAGGGATGCGGCGTTCACATGTTTGTTCTCTCACAGCAAGATGTGGGCGGGGCATGGCCAGGCCACATTCCATATTTAACTGGTGGAGCTTTGCACACCTACAGCTACCTCCAGGTACATCAGAAGCACCTCCCACTGTGCCACTTTGTGGCTGGAAATATATTGTTGTTGTCTTTTTCTAAACTAGTAGTTTGATACTTAATGAATTCTGCTGGGAATCTTGTTCTTTAACATTTTCTTGTTGGCTTTAAAGCAGTTGTTAAATTTGTTCTTGGTTAGTGGACTCAACTCGTAGTGCTATTACAGTCCATGTCCCAATCATCCAGCTGCAGTCACAAACGTGCACACATTTATACATCATTGCACAGATTAGCAAGCAAGTTGGGGTCAAATGCCTTGCACAAGGGCACAATGACATATGGTAGGGAGTTAGCAGGAATCAAACCTACAACTTTGAGATGTAGAGTGTTGAAGGGCACAGATAAAGCCTTAATTGCCACTGGTACTTTACATTGGTCTATTACAGGGCGAATTGGACAGAGAGTGTTTCAGCACGGATCTACAGCGGATTGCTGAGTTAGACACAGGCTACAAGGCTGAGCTCAGGATATTTGTCAGCAAAGGTAAAAGAGGATTTTGTTTGTTTTATTCCCGCCCTTTTCTTTATAAAATGTGGGATTTGACCGTTTGTATCAACCTCACCAGATTTACGTGTGTCTGGTTGCTATGGGCTGTTTGTCCCTGGTTCGAACCCTGGACACATCACCATGGCAACACTCGACTGGAGGACAACACTGGCTGTGGAGCTCGCACACAGCAAGGCTTTGGATGAGACGAGAGGCGCAGCCATACAGGTGAGTTAGAGTTCGTTAGAGATGCATCAATCGGATCTCATTTTTTTTATAAAGCTTTCACTTGTTCTGATTTCTCTACTAAAATATAAAAAGATATAAGAACATCATTTTGGATATTAATATAGCGTTCCGTCTGGAAGCAGTTGTTATTTATATTAGGAGCAGAGTGGATGTCAAACTAAGTGTGTGAAAGAGCAGTTGCTATTAAACATGATTTTATGATTTTAAAACAAAATCTGAAAAAATGTGACATTTTAAACTGTCTTTAGCGTCTATCAGCAAGTAATGCAGCTAGCACTACTAATTTAAAATTTGACAACTCTGCTTAGGTGCATGTAAACGCATGTTATTGTCGGATTATTTGATTTTTAGCCCATGAAAATGGAGAATTTGGATTTCTTTCTTTCTTTTTTTTTTTTTTGTTCAATTCAAACATATTTGAATCCGATCAAGAAATTTTGCTCATGTAAACATGGCTAATGCAGGGAAAAAGAAGGAGCCGGAGGTGGATTTCTGCGGTTGCAGACACACAACACTGACACTGGTCATCATTCATGGACATTAGTTAGTGGACTCCTGTAATTACCTGGGTGTTTACCTCAACAATGAACTGGTTTGAAACCACAGAACAGCCAACACATTTTTATGTCTTTGAATCTACATCTGCTTTTTATTTTTTCATAACTGTAGAGATTTTCTCACCTTTTATTCTTGTCACATTACTATTATTGCTTATTTTTATTAATGTATGTATCTGTGTGGTTCTATTTTATTCTGTCTCTCGCATTCTGAATGAACCCCAGACATGTTTTCATTTCAAGTAGCTTCTTACATCTTTTGTCTGCCGTCTGACTTCATTTTTAATCACATCACTGATGCTAAAAATGGCTAACTGAGTCTTCCTGGCTCAGTAACTGCTTCCACACCGTAGAGTGTTGTTGTTTGCGTAAGATGGCAGTACTCAGGTACGGTGAGTCGATGTCGCTGGTCAGTGTCGATCAAGCTGAAATCAGGCGAATCCAGTCACCTGCCAGTTTTATGACGCATCTCTGGAAGTAGGATCCGTTTTGTAACGTCATCATCAGGGTTTGACTCAACAGGAAACATTATGTAATATTTTGTATGCTTTTTTTCATCCCATGCACTAGGTTGTCCTGTCTTACACTTCACAGACGGGAGAGAGAAGGATCAGAGTTCACACTTTGACACTAAGATGCTCACGCCACCTACAAGACACTTTCAGGAACTACCAGGCTGAAACGCTTCTCACTTTCTACTGCAAGAAAAGTATGACGGATGCTCTGTGAATCAGTGAGATTTGTAACAGAGTTATGCTGCCTTGCTACTGTGTGCCACAGGATGGTTATTTGTGATTTCCCAATTTGAACAAAGTTTAGTGAATGTTTTAAAAGTCCTAGATGTGGACGTTAGTTTTCACAGCGCTTTAGTGTTTTTTTTTTTCAACTTGGTAATTATAGTTTAAATTAATATAATTGACCTTTAGTGTCACTCCATGCTCCACGGCTTATTGTTCATACTTACATATTTACGGTTTACTTATAGGTTATGGATGAAAGAAATGCCCAGGTTTGCTTTGATTAGTCAACCATCAAACACTGAGCTAGCACCGGTGAAGTAGGTGTTAATGGGTACAAATAGTATCTTCCTCTGAGTGCAGGCTAGTTTGACTTTAATAATTATTTTTTTATTCTGTATAATATGATTAATTACCACTGAGGGTGTTTTTACGCATGTAGTTTGTTTACTTTGGTCCGAATCAGTTGATTAGTTTAACGTGTAACTTTCTTGAGCGGTTCAGGTTTTTTTCACAAAGAGAAAACTCCAAGCAAAGCAACACCTTTCACAACAAACCACTCTACAATGTTTAGTCTGTTTAATGGTCAGATGTGTCCAGATGTGTCCACTGCGTTTGAGCTAGCAGAAAACACAAGTTATTCATATCATTTAGCGTGTTTCTATGTAATATTTCAGGCAAAACTATCTAAATATATTGAATGATTTTGAGAAGATGTCTCGAAGGTGTCATAGAGCTTTTATTTTACAAAAAAGACCTGCAGCCTTTGTTTATTAGTTTGTTTAGTCTACTGCATCCCACAATGCAATGCATACCTGGCTACTAGAAGGAGTTTGGCTCAGGCTTGCATCATACACCTGGCGGCTGTGTCCAGTTGAAGTCGGATCACCTTCCACACAATAAATGAACCGCTCTACAGTTTGTTTGGAGATTATCTTCTTCAAACGATCTCGCACCACAGTGCAGTTGCTAGTGTTCACATCTACACAAACGAACCGGATCAAGGGGGGAAACCAACCGGAGTTCGTTTTTAATGGAGCAGACGCCTCAAGTGTGAAAACACCTTCAGAACTAGCTTCTGTTTTGCTTTGTTTCCGTTTAGTGCTGCACAATATCTATTAATAATAAGTAGGACATCATATTTCAAGTGTCAGACCGTCACGTTCTGAATATCAGTTATATATTTGTCCAGCTGGATGGACTCTTAACTCCCTCCAATGATCACGCCAAATATATATCGTGTGGCTATAAACAAATAGGATAATCTATGGGAGATGCACCTTTTAAGATCAACTAAACACTAAGACTTATGCAGACTTCAGTTCTAATCTACATACTTTTGAGGTACATTGTTTTTTAATGTCACTTTCCTTTGTGTGTCTGTCCAGTGTACTGTGCTGTCTTAGAGCGCCCTCTGCAGGAGCTGAGGGAGGAACTGCAAACAGATGTAACCGAAGCGCTGGCATCTTACCGCAAACACTGTTGCTCGTCTTCAGTATCTGCTGGGCAGGTGAGGTAATGGTTACACATAAATACATGGCAGTATTTCCAGAACATACTCGGTTTCATTTATTCTGTTTGTTAATAAATTGTAACTACTTCCGTTAGAACACTATTAAACATTTTAAAGCCATTTAACTGCAACGAAGAAACAGCCTCCACTTTGTTTTAGCTGATTTAGCCTAATTGTGTCATTTATCCTGCAGCTGGTCCTTCCTCAGTTCCTGCGAGCTCTTCCTGTTTACGTCAACAGTCTGAGGAAGAGTGAGGTGCTGCTACCTGGTCTGAGGAGCTCCGTCCACCAGCGGCTGCAGCAGCGCTGCCGGGTGCTTGGCCTAGACACCTGCTGCACCGTCAGGCACTTCTACCCCCTGCTGCTGCCTCTGGTTAGTGTGATCAACACGTCGGAGTTATTCTTGAAACAAGCAGAGGTTCTGCTTTATGTAATGAACAAAAGAATAACTGATATTTAGTTGCGGTATTCATAAGTAAACTCTATCTCAGAGGCTGTGTGGATAAAACTGATGTTGCATCTTGGAGAACATTACATTCATCTCCTGCAACATAAAAAGACAACCAGTACCATCGAATTCCTCTGACAACATTATGACCAAATCTCAGCATAGTCTTATTTTTTATCAGTCACCAAGTGTTTTAATTATCTAATCGTGTTTTTTTTTCTGCAGCTGCCGTCAGTTGACAGCTCCAGTCCTCCAAACAGAGAGGGGGCGCTACGCTGCACTGGTTCCAGCCTGGAGTCCAGAGGTCTGTATCTGGTTCATGCACCCTTCAGTGTGCTGCTCTGGGTGGGCACGCAGGTCCCAGCGTGTACACTTGTCGAGCTCTTCAACGCCAGCTGCTTTTCTTCGCTGCCTTCAGGCGAGGTGGGTGCACACACTCATGATGCAAACCTCTGGTAGTTACTGGAGGAAAATTAGAAAAGCAAATAAAACGGTAGTATGTTGTACACAGCTTGACTTACTTTCTGAACTTTAATTTCATGAGGAGAACATGTCGAATAAAGTGATGAGCTCACAGGCTCCAGGTTTAATGTATTTGTCTCATATCACGTTTATTCAGACCAACCTGCCAGCTCTTGAAAGCCGTCTGTCCCTCAGTGTTCGGTCACTCATCAGCTCGCTCAACTCGGAGGTTCCCTACAGCCGCAAGGTGAGCTGCTGATGGAAGACGCGTTGCTTTGTTGGGATTCAGGTGACTGAATGATGTGACTTTCTATCAGCGCTGCTGCCTCAGGAGGTTTACCCCGCTCTGCTCCGCTGGTTTGTTTATGCTCCAGGAATATCACACATGTTTCTCAAATCAGGGCTTTAAAAATAATATTCCCACCGGTATTTTGAAGAGATAAGATCCACACTATGTCAACATGTACAGTTGTATTCAGTAAATTCGAATATGCGTTTCAATCAGGCCCGTTTGTCAGATTAAAATAACAACCTTTAAGCAGGTGTTAAACATACTTATTAAGCCCACATTTCTGTATTAAAATGGTTTTTACTGGTCTGATGTAACATTATAATCTCAGTTGTTATGTTTTCATTGGCTGGAAGCAGAAAATCATCATATTTAACAGAAATAAAGGCTATTGTAAATAATCTTTATGTGTTGTACTTAGTGAGTTGAATTACTGAATTAAATTAGCTTTTTAATAATCTAATTTATTAAATACTGTATATAATGATTTTGTAACAAAGTGGCACATTTATGACAGACGAATGAAAACCCTGAAAATAAGTCCCTGTTGATTTGTGGCCGCAGTTTACATGAATCTTCATCAGGTTAAATGATTTACACTGAATGTTGACTCAGAAAATGTTTTTTAGCGCTTTGAGAAGACTCTCTATTTCTGGTTTAGCTTGTGGTGGTGAAACAAGGCGACACCTGTGAGGAGGCCCTACAGCGCCACCTGGTGGAAGACAAGAGCCCCAATGGAGGGGCGTCCTACGCGGATTTCCTGTACCATCTCCACATCAACTCTGTCCGTCTCCTGCAGTGACACACACACACACATACACACACACACAAACACACACACAGAGCTGTTTGGGTGCTGGAACAAGCTGAACATTAAGTGACTGAAAAAAATCATGTTGTTATTATTAACACTAGAATTATTGTCATTTGAAAATACTAAGACTGTTCACAAACGTAGGATGTGCATGGAGATGTGCCTGAGAAGTGACCAGTTTTATTTATTTAGGGATGATGTGTGAAATGTGTTGAATGTTTTCTTTCTGAAATATATCTGTTGTTAATTTATTCCTGTGTCAGTCTCTAATCCCTGCTTCAGATGTGTGTGTGTGTGTTCGTCCCTTTGTGGATTAAAAATTAAAGAATAAAGAATTTATCTGAACCCTAAGTTTTCAATTTTCTACCCCCTCCACCCAACAATGATTTAATTAAAGGTGGGTCAGTGACCTCTCACCAGACATCAGGAGAAGATGTGACTCAAGAGGCTGAAAAGGCAACTGTCTAATCAGTCATAAGTGCCTAATAACACTAATTAACTCTGATTATGCTGCTGCACAAGTGGGAAGCACTGAACTATGTGGCTGAATGAGTTGCAGCTCCTGGGCCACTGAATTTGGTTACTCTCACACACTGTGTGGCTGCAACTTTAAGAGATGGGTTGAAGCATTCAGTTTGCAAAAATAATTATAAAACAAAGTAAGTGTTTGAAGGTACAAGCACTAATCTATCAAAATAACTGAGCAAAAGAAAAAACCTTTACCTGTATTACATCTTAGTAAAAGCCCTTCAATGATTCTCCTTCATGTATCGTTTAAGGCTGTTGAAAAAGAAAAATACTATTTCCTCTTAAACAAAAATCTTTAACCTGTTAGTCATTAATATTATCGAGATAAAAAGATGTAAAATGGCAGAAACTATGAAAAGCCTGTCGAGTGTATTAACAGATTGGAGCTTTACTTTTACTTACTGCTTAATATGTTGCAAATTCAAGATTTAAAAGGTCCATTATGCCTGTGAAATGGTGGTTGTAAGAAATATAAATAAACATTGAAAAATGTGGCAAACTTGAAGTATAAATGTAAATGTAATGAGGAAAGCCATGCAGCATTTTGAAGATCTATTTCATCCACTGATTGCTAACCTACTTTTCCACCGGAGTCCCACTGCCAGATTATCTGAAAACAAACTTAGACCAGTAAATGTAATAATACATGCCTAAAAATGTAGTTTGGGTCTGCATATCCAGTAAATAAAAAGTAGAGTTGTATGTATTCTGAGATTTCATTATACTATTTATATAGAATATCCATGTTAATCATGAAGTGAATGAAAAATTATTTTAAACAGAACTTAATCTGGTAAACATTGAGGTCTTGCTCTCTAGTATTTATAGGTATTGTTAAAAATTGACATCCCCTGCTGAGCTGCACGAATTGTAGTTAAATCGACAACGCTTGCACTGAAACGTATCGTTTGCAACGCAGTTTTTGGAGCCATAAACAGCCTCCCTCATATTTGCCCCTATTAGGAAGTACGCCCCATGCAGGAGGGAGGTGTGTTCGGTTACGTTGTGTCGCTTCGCCTGTGCGCGCTGTGTCCACCAGAGGGCGTCATTGAGTGAGCGCCCACCGCTTCTCTGTAGAGAACCTGCAACTCAATGAAGCGGGTTGCGTCAAGTCAGGCAGAGCGATCAGCACAAGGCCGGAAAACGAGTTGACAGTGGCTTTCAAAATAAAACACTTGATTTTTTTAATAGCTTTTCTGTGTCATGTTAAAACCAAATTGACATGAATTAGACGTGTTTTTTTTTTTGTTATTTGAATTTGTTGGTATTAGTTTTATTCAAGAAGAGGCCTGTGATGGTGCCAAATCTGCAGCTCATCCGGTGTGTTCCTCTTCTGCAGTGGCCAGGAACAATGATGACACAGGGAGAGGTCTTGGCCCATAAAGGCTTACTACTGTCAGTGAGACATTCAGAATTAGGCCACAAGCAATGGAAGATGGTGGCCTGGTCTGATGATTAAACCTGGTACCATGATGCACTATGGGAAGTAGAACCAGTGGAGGGAGTGTGATGCTTTGGGGAAGGTTCTGCTGGGAAAATTTGCTGATTTTTACACCCTGACATGAAAACAGCAATCCCTGATGGCTGTGGCCTCCTTCAGAAGAATATAGCACCCTGCTACCGAGGAAAAATGCTTCACGAATGGTTTAAGGTCCATAACAATTAGATTTGAGAACTGACTTGGCCTCCAAATTCCCCAGATGTCAAACCAACCAAGCATTAGTGGGATGTGCTGGACAAGAAACTCCAAGCCCCTGATGCCTCACCTTGCAATTTACAGGACTAAACCTTGAGGGGTCAAGTTCTGTTTTGGCTGAAAACAAGAGGACACAAACACTATAAGGCATTTGTACACTTAGATTTATTTAATGTTATTCCCGATCTCCAGCTGCTGTGGGTTTGTTTTCTCTGCTTGTGGTAATTGCTGCTGTTGTGGCATGTAGATTTCCCCTGTGAGAGCTCAAGAAAGTGCCTAATCTATAGTCATTTTCAATAAATCAGAAGATGTGTTCCGGTGAGGCTCGTCTGTCTTTTCATTAAGCTCACACTTTTTTGTTACAACTGTTTTTACTGGTCTGCTGTTATATAATCCTTTAAGAAAAATGTGTTTCATTAGCAGTAGGCCTAAGCAGAAATCTTCATAATTAACAGAAAAAAGGCTTTAAAACATCAGTCTGTGCTTTATTCATTTATGATTTTTCATTTAGTGAATCGAGTTACTGAAATAAATGAACTTTTCAATATTCTAATTTATTGAATGTGTCTGTATATGTTTACCTATCTAACAGAGGACACTGGAAAATATGTCTTACAAGAAACTCAGATCAAGGGGACAGTGTGGGCCTAAATCGGCTACCTTTTTGTGAAAATATCTGGAATCAATTTGAGACTTTTTAACTTTTATAGGTTTTATTACTTACAAAAAAAGACTGGATATTTTGCTGTTTGAAAGCTTTATTTTATTTTGAAAATCCTCGGCGGATGTAGCTATACGTAGCTTGTCGAGCTTGTCGAGGCGCTCCGCTGAGCGCGGTCGCTGTCAGATAGCGGAGTCAGACAGACAGAAAACACCCACACCGCCAGCTTCGTCTTTCTGTGTCAAACTCCTCCGTGTCTCGGCGCCTCTTTTAAGGCTTCTCCGCCGCTCCAACTACCAGCCAGCTGCTGGGCGGAACCCTGTTGGGTTTTTTTTTTTTTTACACCGTTTCTCACCCGAACTAACATTTTATTCTTTCGGAGTTGAATCGGGAGAAAGAAGCGAGGCATAGTGAGAGAGAGAGACAGGGGAGAGCCATGGCCACGACAACCTGTACGCGATTCACGGACGAATATCAGCTTTACGAGGAGCTGGGGAAGTGAGTATCAGTGGTTGTGTCAGCGTGCCTGGGTCGGTTGCAAGGCTGCTGGCTGTGCGGTGAGGTTCGGACAAGCGGCAGCAGGGCTGGTTCCCAGAGCGGTGCAGAGCTGAGCGGAGCCGCAGGCCAGCAGCTCGCTGTGCGCTGAGTGTGCGCCCTTTTTCAGCATGCAAGCTCTCTAAACACGCTGACCCCTTTGCCACAGTCTTGAGTGCGATTTTGAATATCTGTGCCGATATGTTTTATATTTACACGTATGTATTAAATAATAGGCATATTTCTACTATGGGTTTATTTCACGCTGAAATAAAAATGAAAGCAACAAACGTGTTGTGGTGAAAGCATTTCTACATGAGACGAGCAGAAAACTGCGGTTTGCAGAAAATGTGTTTTTCTAACTTTGTGTGCCCTTCACGCAGAGCGGGGATCTGCATATATGCAGAAAAACATCTGTTTCGGTTGCAAGCATGGCGGTTGTTCTGTCCTCTGCAAATCTAGGATATACATATTTCTTTTTAAATGATAAATAAATTAGACAAACTCTGATATATACTCCTCTTTGCCTTTGAATTTTGCGGTGCATTTGGAAATGTTGGACTTATTCCATTATTGTTGAAAGTTTGCAGCTTTCATAAACGTCTGCTTGAGGGAAAGATCCTTAAAAATGCTTTTTTTGCTGCGTTTCTGTTGCAGTTAACAAAGCAAGGCTTCATGCATGTGTGCTGATCAATTTCCAAGGCTTTATAAGCCTTATCAGCTTCTGAAGACTTGAAACAGAAAACACAAAATCTGCTTCACACTTTATCTGTCGTCTAATAGGTTAGTGAATGTAAATTTTCCAAAAGACTGTAAAAAGAAAATCTGTGCAAATATCTGCATATAAATAGAATGCAGAAATCATCATAGGAGATACTGAAACCTAGACGTTTTTCCTTTTTCCCTGAAACAGTTTGAGACAAGCAAACTGTTTCCTGTTTATCCACCTACATGTATCTGAGATGTGATTGTTGCTTTGAAATTGAAATTTCGCCGAATTCATGGTTAAAGATGCTCATGTCTGTGTTGAAGTACAATAAGTTCTCAGTGAGGAGTCTAGATTACTGATGGCCTGTTGTATGGAAAGTGACTTTTGTATTTTTTAGCTAAAATAATCCAATTCTTCCCTGAATCAGATCAGCCTGGTCAACAGTAATTGTTCCAAAACCTGTTTGATATTGATGAAGAGTTGAAGCCCCCCTCATCCTTTTAAACCATACCCTGATAAAAGTCTTTAGTCCCTCAGCTTTTTAACCTCACTTCGATCCTTCAGACAGTCTTCCACTTTGCATCAGTCCATTTTCCTAAGCATTGAGTCTGGCAGCTTTATTTGTTTTACTTTACATGAATAAATTCTTAAAGTCTTGTTTTATTGCAGTCCTACTGAGTGCACGGGGATTGTCAATGTACATAGCTTGCTCTCTGCGCTATTGCTTGTGTCATTCTTTATGTTAATTATCTGTAATACTGCAACAGACGGCTGTGGTTTAATGCATGAAAAAATAATTGGAAGAACAAGAGAAAAGTGTGAGAAAGAATAAGGAAGTTTAAGTAACTCTTTGCTCAGACATGAACTGTTTATGGCTGCTGCAGGGTGATTTATCCTAATAGTCTCACTTTCAATGTATATCAGGACAGATTTCTAATCCTACAATGTTGGGAGAAGTTTGTTTTTAGTGTTTTTTGTCTCACCGAAAGCAGGGCAGGTATTTTATGTTTAGATAATGGACTTCTTTTTTTTTAAATTATGACATTTTCCATCATCAATTGGATGCTGTTGATGTTTAGGTAAATTAAAGTCAAAGCAAGTTTATTTATGTTGCTCCATTTGTACACAAGGGAATTAAGCTATTCACAGAAGCATAGGTTGAGAAAAGCCCAGAAAGAAAAAGCATAAAAAAGGTTAAATATTTCAAAAATCATTACAAAACAAAGAAACATTAAAAACAAAACCAGCATAACAGCTGATGATGGCCACTAAATTTAGTTTATTTGCATTAAGTTCAGCTTGAGAAACAGATTCTGGATTTAATTTCATTACCATGTTTTTAAGTCATAGAAGGATTCACATATTTCAACTTTGTGTTTATAAATCAAGGCTGCACCATATTAAGAAAACATGCGATAATGTTTGTGAACGTTGCCATGACGAAATGACTGAACAGTGTTGATCTCTTTTTGGTTTAAGTGGTGAGTAATCTATCAGCTACGGGGATAAACTGAAATCCATTGTTTCCATCCCAACAACATGACTGATTGTGTTGCATCTGGATACATCTGCGTTACTAGAATGAACAGCTTGGATGCCTTCTGCATCCATGCGTTCTGAGCAGTTATTTGCGATATGGATATTGCGTAAAGTAATATTGCAATAGTGATAAAATTGCGATTTATTGCGCAACCCTATAATACAGTGAATAAACTAATCAGTTATCATAGACAGACTGGATCACAGTAGAAAATCCTTGCAGTCTTAACATCATAAACAAGGTTTAATGGATTTATTTCTGTCTAATAGCACTGAAAACACCAGACAAGCAAACACATCTCTCAGATTTTCACCGCCTACTTTATTTGTTGTTTTTTTTTCTTCCAATCATTGCGAGTGCAGAATGACAGCGCCTACATTTGATTGTACAGCTGTGGTTTTGACTGAGTGAAGTAGGAAACTGTCTGTTAAACAGCAGGTTGTCATCACCTTAACCCAGTGAGGTCACATTCAACAGTAAATGGCAGGTTTAGTTTCAGTACATGCATACACCTCAATCACACTCTTGTTTCCTTCCAGACTTTTTTTTAGCAACTTTGAGTTTTAGTAACAGTATCTGTGTTGATGTGTGTGTTTATATCTTTCCGTCTTCATATCTCTCACACACATAGAGATGTTAGGACGAAGCTGTATTAAGATGCCTCCAACTGTGTCTTCTCATATTGCCAGCATCAGTGTAACGAAACGCACCATAAATGCCACTTCCAACTGTTGTTTAGGACTTTCAGTGTACACGGACTTTCATACCTGCACAAGAGTAGGCTGAACAGCCAATCAGTGCTCCTCGCTTATTTGGAGTGCTGAAATGACTGTAAGGAGTGCAGCAGTGCAGACTGTTTGCAGGACATCTAAAAGGTAACAGGAACAGATGTTCACCAATGCTTCCGATGTTCCTGATAGCTCCTAAAGATGATGCCGTCTCAAACAGTGAAGCTACCTCCATGCTGACTGACAGGGTCTTACTAATCTAAGTGAGAGGTTTTAAAATGGAGGTGATTTGAGTTTGTCCAGGTGCCAAAAAAATCATTGGAATAGCCCTTCACCATGCTGCCAAACCAGAGCACCCTTAGTGCTGTTTCATAATTTGTGGACATACAGATATAAAATAAAATAAAATAAAAAAAGCAGCAAGCTAAATTTCTTCCACTCAGATAATATTACTGTTTAGAAATGTTTCCAATTTTTTGTCAGATCTTCTTTCATTTAATATCAAATTAATTTAACTCATTAAGATTAAAAATCTCTTTTACAAGGTGGTCCTGACCAAGACAGTAGCACAGAAACGGTTTCAGACACAATTTAAACAGAAGACATCCAAGACAAAATGTGTTTATTTATTAGGTCCTGATTTAAGTGTTCAGAGAGACCAGCTCCTGGAGACTCAAGACATTCTGCAACTGATTCCCGGCAGATGGAGCAGCATATTGAAAATACCTCTTTCGCTTTTCAGTTCAATGATCAGGCGTGGATCTTAGAAAAGTGTGGATCAGCCTCTCAGAATCCCAGAAAGGCAATAAAGATAAACTGTTTGAAGTGATATTTTCTGAAAATGGATTCTTAAGGGAGCATGTTAATAGAAAATAAAAATGCCCCTAGAACAGAACCTTGGGGAACTCCACAAAAGATGAGCCGATGGCGAAACATAAGGGCCACAGAAACCTGTGAGAGAGGTGAGCCCTAAACCATACCAGCTCTTTCTGCATTGCCTAAGTGCTCTAAATGGGAAGTTAGGGGACTGTGGTCAACTGTGCTGAAGGCAGCTTTGAAGTCTGAAATAAAAAGAATAAGTGGCTTTAACATTGAATACCAAATAATTCAGTTATATCTACAGATAGTCCAAGAACAAAGCACAAAAAGGTATTTTGTCTGAATTTAATGTTAACATGGAGGTAAATATGACATTTTTTAATCATCTTGAACGTTTTAATGAGATGACAGTAATAATTGTAGATTTCCATTTTATGTGTCAGCATTTAGAAGAGAATCCAAGCTAGTTTCTGTTGCTCCCACCCATAAAAGTCCAAACGACGGATGCTTCGGACCCAGGCTCCCATCAGGTGACTGGGGTTTCCTCCACAGAGATTGTATTTTAGTTGGTTTTTGTTGTTGGACAAGCATAAATAGTCTGTTGTTTGCTGGAGTGACTGCATAACACCCAGGCATAAGACTAATACCATGGGCTCCCTGCAAAGCTTGTTTCTGTCCCGGCTGTCATAACTCTGGTTGCTGGGAATGTTATGGCTCCCTAACTCCAATCTGTTTAAGCTCTGTTATATCTCATGCTTTACTTTTGGCTCTTAAATAAAAAGACAAGAACATTTCCCAAAACATATACCCTATGAGTTGGGCCTGTATCCTGTGAGTGACACTAATCCCGTGCTACAAGCGGCGTTTTATAAATGTTTATAATTATTCATCCAGTCACATCCTTAGAGGAGGGAGTTCAGGTGTAAGTGGCTTGGCCTTCAGATAAAAATGCTATCTGTGACTCTGTAATACTGATGCTTAGCGTCTGAAGAGAACTAATTATTGTGCTCTCACTTTTGGCTGCTGTTCCTT
This sequence comes from Crenichthys baileyi, assembly GCA_036173005.1. Classification (NCBI taxonomy): domain Eukaryota; kingdom Metazoa; phylum Chordata; class Actinopteri; order Cyprinodontiformes; family Goodeidae; genus Crenichthys; species Crenichthys baileyi. The sequence continues at coordinate 72,721 of JAHHUM010000328.1, forward strand.
CCTATGTGGGACTTGTGACATTTAAGCATCGTGACTTAGCCTCCGTACTTTCAGTTCGTTTGTTGCAGATATCAGCTCTTTTACATGAATTGGTATAAACAACCTCTCAAAGCAGTTGTTAGAAAGCATGTTCATTGATCTTTTCTGTGGCATCCACTTTGCTAAAATGAGTTTTTATAGTCAACTCTGCTGCTAATATTACGAGTTTATTATTTATATTTTCCGTTTAGCCTTTATTGTGAATAATCTCTGCTCTGCTAAAAAGTAAATCGTTCTCTCCCTCATACTTGAAGCTTTGGTGTGCAGATTTATGCTATGCGCACTTGTAATTAGAGATGCTCCGACTCGGCTTTTCTGGGCTGAGGACTGTAACACATAAATGACAAAAACAAAATGTGCAGCAGGGTGTTTGATAGAGGTTGTTGTTTTATAATCCAAGAGAAAACGAAGAAACTACAAGATAATCCCCATTTTTACCTGTTCTGTTGATTTCTGGTTTTCACTGCTTGTTTTTATTTACCCTGTAAAGCGCTTTGTTGAATTTTAAATGTGCCATCTAAATAAAATTGACATTGACAAGGCCAATGTACATAACATTCACATTTGTTTTTCTAATTAAGCTCAACAAGTGCTGTCAGAGGATGCATTCATAGCCTGAAAGTAGTGGGAGTTCTTGTTTTGTTGCAATTATTGAAGAGGAAAAAACTGGATTTTTTTTAGTATTTGACCTTCCAATCACAGATCAGACTCGATTAAGGGAAAATTGACCAACTCTTCCGATCTTTCCGATTGATTGGTCCATCACTGCTTGTGATTCATCACCACTTGATTTTTTTGGGACTGTATTAACACACCGGATTAACCCACCTAGAAAACCATTGACCTCTGAAGACATGTGTTTGTCCCACAATTTTGAGGTTATATTTTGAAGTGTGTATTCTAGAGTCAAAATAAGACCTCATTCATGACCTTTTTTATATTTGTGTAAAAACATATTTACAGGCAATAGAAAGCTGCTTGATCAGGGTGGGGGTTTACTACCAAATAGGAATAGGCAATTACAGTTCTGTTTATCTGGGAAGAAAATGTGATAAAAATGATTTGAAGTGATTACAATTACCTCTACTCCAAAGTCAGTTGATTCTATCTGCAGACGTCCTGATAGATTACTTTGATTTTAACCAATTAGCAATTTATGAGCATCTGAATTCAACTTTGTTGTTACTGGATTGAACTAGACTATGTTTTCAATCTGAATCTGATACATGATTGAAAAGCATTGAGTTGCATTTGGACTGACCTGGATTTTGTATAACTGGGTAAGAATTGGACACTTAAGCTGCTCTCAGGGTGTTTTAGTTGTGAATTGGTGTGAAATTAGTCTTGTAAAGCTCTTTCTAGTTGCAGTCAGCATTGCTTCATCAGGTGAAATATGTCTTAGTTGCAAGTATGAGCCCAGGGTGTAAAAATTAATGCTTTAAGTTTGACAACCTAAATCTGTTTTGAAGTAAGATGGGAAGTAGCTCTTGGGCTTCTGTTGTTGTGGTGACTGAGTCTCTTTAAAAGGTTTTTTTAATCGTTTGCACCGGAGCATTTTGGGTACCTAGTGGAGAGAAGGAATGGTGTTAGGATTAGATAAGACACCAAGAAAATGTTAATTTACACTGATGCTGGTTTATTTGAACACCACTAAATGTCTATTTCAGTTTTCTGTAAAGAATTTGGATCACTTTTGATCTTCTCTCAATAAAAATCTAAAAAGAGGTGGATGGTCAAACTTGAACTGGATATTTCTACACTGAACAGAGATGCTTTAAAACTCAGTTTAAGGTTTATGAAACATTTGTTCTAATTGTAAGAACATAAAAATGGTCCTTTCAGTGTTTTTTTGAGCATTACTACTTCCTTTTGAACGAGACAACCATGAAAACCACAATCTGTAGGCTGTGCAGATCTGGACTAAGTAATTTTGCATTGATTACAGATCTTATAAAGCAGTTTTTGATTGGTAAAGCCCTTTACTCGATGCATCCAAACAAGAAAAGCTAATTCTTAGTTTTCCCTAAAACATTCTTAAATGCAGTCATCTGGTTTTTGTTGGAGCCCAGTATCGTCCTGTCTTCTGTGTTATTTAATTGCAGCATATATGGCCATTAAAGATGAGCAGATTCACTGTTTGATACTACTACAACCAGGCATTCCTTTCCAGAAGTTCAGTCCTTCCAAACATCTTCTAGCTATTTTAACACAAGCTCGCAAAGTCCCCAATCACCTCGTATCTTCAGCAAGATTTTTTGACATCAGAGATTCGGTCCTCTGCGATGCCTCGTCTAAGTTCCAGACCATCTGGTCTCACAGCTTTCACCTTTGACCTTGTTGATCTGGAAGCAAAACCCAATGTCACAGTTCAACCTTTGACTGTCAACAACCACTGGAAGTCAGCCTCGGCCAGACTGGTCTGAGCTGGCCGAGGCTGAGAAGTTACTTAGAGACTTGAGTGTTTGTTATAGAGGTTCCTGTGCAGGTTTTAGAACAACACAGCTCACATTCAGCATTTTAAAATTACGTTCTATATGACTAAATACATCGCAAATCATGTTTTGGCCATTTAGTAATAAATTAGGAGTTTCAACTTTTGTAGTGAACAGAAATATGCTTTTTGAACACCCCAAAAATGAGATTTAAGACATTTGCTCTTAGTTTTTGTCTTCTCATGTAGTTCCAATGTATAAGTCACATCCACCAATGCTGACCAGTATTTAAGATCTTGATTTGTTCCTTTAGCTGTGCATCTCACCGTCCACATGCGAGCGCATTATTTAGAACATGCTGACTGGCTCTGAGGTTCCTCATGGGAGCTTGTTAAACAGATAAATCTGGACAGCTTGGTCTTTAAATGAAGCTTTCCACAGTTACATTTGATGAATATTAAGCCTGCTTGTAGCTAAAATAAATCATCAGCTGTGCTTATTAACATGAGTATTATCAGCAAAAACCAGAGTCATTAGGCCAACCAAGGCTCTGAAGAAGTGTCCTGTAAGCAAGAAACAGTAGAGAGTTTGAACTGTTCATCTCAATATTTAATGAAAATATGAAAATATTCACCTTATAGACATAAAATATATTTTGTTTCTTATTTACAGGGGTGCATTTTCAGTGGTGCGCAGATGTGTCAAGCTGTCAACAGGGCAGGAGTATGCTGCTAAAATAATCAACACCAAAAAGTTATCTGCAAGAGGTAAGGATTATTTCAGTGTTTATTTTGACATGTCATCTCTGGATGTCCTCATACAGTCAGAAGATGATGCATTCTTGGTTTATGTAGAGTTTAATGGTCAGAAGCAGGACGTCCACAGAACTGGTGGAGGTGTAGCTCTGAAAGCTGTGCAGTTGATCAGTAATGAGAGAGAAAATACCTCACAGGTTGGGGTAGCAGCTCGAGAACATTGTGATGGAAAAGTGGTGTGAAAGGAGATGACTTTGGCACAAAAAGCTCCCCAAAATGTCAAAAAGCTTCTGAATCAAACAAGAGAAAACTTTTCATTTTTCTGCCGTTTTTGTCTATTCTGTTACTAAAGTTACATTCTTATTAGTTTAGCCACCATGCTAGTAATCCATGTGAATTCCAAAAGGCCACTCAAATCCACATGTCTGTACCTTATGGATAATTACTGTAAGTGAACTTCACCTGGGGCTGAATGCTAGCAGTTTCTGTGGGACCGCAGACAACAGGGCTCCTCTGTGTATGCAATAAGCAGCAGTTCCTAAATGATGGATGTAATTTGTGAAAAGAAGTCAGGATACAAAAATGGATGCAAATGCAAGATCTAACCAAAAATCAAGTGCACTGCCACTACTATTTACACCACATTACATGCTCTAAATTATAGACCTGCAAAACATTCCAGGAAATCAGAGTCGTCTGTCTAAAGATTTCATCATTGCCCTTAATGGACTGTAATTCCCCCAATCGGCCTAAAGGGTAACATTTAGCACTATGACGGGTTCGACCCCCGGCCCGGGCAACCTTTGCTGCATGTCTTTCCCCTCTCTCCACCCCTTTCCTGTCAGTTTACTGTCGAAAAAACAAACAAACCCCAGAGACAAATAAAGGTTGTTAGGGCCGCAAAAAACACTTAGCCTGGTTTCTAACAAAACCCTTCAATTCATTTCTAGAAGCAACAAGCGTTTTAGAAATGATAAAAAAAAGTGCTTTGATAAAAATCAGCTTTTATATCAATGATCAGTTTTTCTGATTCGTGGTTGGTCAAAGTATTTTATTTTATTAAACTAACTTTATTTTATAAACTAACTTTAAAGTATTATAGAGTTAAACTTCATAAATCAAAAATCTCTCCAAATATGCTCTCCGAAGCATCATGATGTGTAGCAAAAGTTCATCTTTGTCACTTTGTCACTTTATGCTATACCATGAAGTAAGTGAAGATTGGAATATTATGAAGGGATTGATCCTCTTATTTTCTAATATCTAATTGTCCAATTTTGGGTATGTTCATATTTTTGTTATTCATGAAAAAACTAAGTTCACCATATGAAAATGTTTATAGGATGGTGTTCACAGTACACAGTTAGAAAGTAACTCTTCTAAAGGACACGCTGCTCAGCCCGTAAAGCCTGATTTAGGCAGCACCATGACGAAGGCTGTCCAGCTCCACAGTGGTCGCTGTGGTTCCTCACACCAACACTCGCCCGGTGTAAATCTCCTGCTGCCTCTGCAGCTTGCAACCGGAGACCCAGAGCTATGGCTGTGCCAGGTGGCACCTCACTGACACTACACTGCTACACACACACTCACACATGACTTGTGTTTGGGAAAATGTAGAGTGTGGCTGAACAGGCGTAGAATGTCTGCTCATATCTGTCTGTGTCTGTCAGTTAACCTTTTACTGTGGGTATTAATTTCCTTTGGAAACAATTGCTCAGATGCCATTAATCCATGCAGACAGATTTATGAAAGTAAGAGCCAGAAAGCAATTATAAAACACTGAGAAAGTAAGGCTGTCAGAGAAAATCGTTAAAAATTCAAATGATCTGAATACATTTCTGATCACTATTAAGTAATGTGTTGCTCTCCTTTAGTATGCAAACACTAAATGGTAGACGCAGAGAGCTAAAGCCTCTGCAACTTAAGAGGCATCATTTTGTGTTTTTGCAGTTTTGATTAATTCAAACCTAACTCATTCATGTACAAAAGGAGCCGTCTGCCACACGGCGTCAATTCACACCCACCTTTGGGGATGGTTTTTAATGGAATCGACAAGAGGGTGAATTAACCGGGAGCCAACTTCAGCTGAAAATAATAAGAGTGAACATATGTCAGCAAAGTTGCTCTGTTTTATCATTAAAAAACCTTCAGCCTCTGCCTGTCACGGAACAAGCTGGGTTTAGAAATGTCGAGAGCCTCTTGGAAATCTCAGTGTTCTGATCTCTAGGGCAGTGGTTGCAATAGTTGTGGTCAACCCTAGCTAAATAACAAAAGTAATAATAGTTAAAAGACATGTAAGCTGTAAATATGACAACAGGTTAAAAAACAGTATTTACAAATGGATAAAAACTTGATTTAAATAAATAAATGTATTGGTTGTTAACCCTGTTTGTGTTGTCGTTAGACCCCTGTTAATTTGACTTATAACTAACTGCTATGCTCAACAGATTCATGTGGGTCAGAAGCCAAAAAGTTTGGAGATTACTGCTCCATGAAATTCATGTGGACACTGTGCTAATCATGAATATTACTAATATAAAATGTTAAAACATTTCTTAAACTGTTGACTTCTCAACTATTTTGTCTTTGAAAATATTAATAAAACCCTGTTTTGCTCTGTCACACACACAGTGTGACGTCTCTGTTAATAAATAATTGAGGACTCGCATAATCTCACATAATCAACCATTTAAAGCTTTACAAAAAACAGAGATTTGATATCAACCATTAATGTCTGATCGGGGTATCTCCACTAACACACACAGTGTGTCATCATCTTTGCTCCTGTAGTAAATTATCAAAGCCTACTTACGTCAGGAAAGCTTAAACAAAAAATTTTGAGTTCTGTTAATTATAGCTTTTAGAGAAATCGGAAACGGTCAAGGCTTTACTAACAAATGGGTTGGAAAATTGACCATAAATCTCTGATCTGTGCATCTCTACTAACTGGGAGTATATGTTTCTCCTCAGCTGCTTGACGAAAGGCTGCAGCTGCTTGCAGATTTCTGAGGTACAGCATAATCTTCCTGCTTTAAGATTTGTTGATCTGAGTCGACGGAGTGGTGCGCGCGGCTTGTGCTGCACTCTTTACTAATGGATGAGCCATGTTCTCTCAAACAGCAGAGCAATGCTTGAGCCGGCAGAGCTGCTGCATACTGCTTCTACTCCAGTGCTAATTATAGCTCCATGACCTATCTGACATGGGCTGCTGCAGCCAGGTTTTATGGCAATCACGATGACTTATTGCTCTGCTACAGAAGTGGGATTTGGTTGGGGTTGTTTTTGCTCCTGATATATTTCTCAGAAAGCAGAGACTACTTAAGAGGCGGGTCTGTTTAGGACGGGCAGTTGGAGATGGTAGCTGCGGGTAGGGCGGATAGGTCATGGCAAAGAAGGCACCCCAGGCACTTGGCAGCTGAGGGCCATGCGCCTGTACGCCTACATGCCTTTAGCACGGGACTCTCATCTGACTGCCTCTCCTTTACTCTGGCACACACATTCATGGTCATTCTAACAGTGAACTCTGTTTATTTACTGCAGTCGCGATGATTCACCCTCTCAAAAGTCCCGATATCAAGCATCTGGGAGTGGATGACTAAATGTATTTGTGGACTACCTAAACCCCCTCCCCTTCAACTTCAACCCTCCTTTCCTTTACTGCCGATGGCAAATGGTTAATGTCAATCCAGCTTATGTCAACAGGAAATATAGGGCAGGTCTGCTGGGCAAGGCTTCCAGCCAATCATAGCACTTTATTGGCAGTGATCTGTGGACAAGGGATGGCAGAGGTTCCTGTATGGCCTTGTATCATGGTAGAGTGGATCTGCTGGTGTCTGTGCATGTGTGTATGTATATACATGTAAATGTGCACGTGTGGTGTTTTTTTTTCTTCTGAGATTTACCTTCAGTGCAGAAGCCGCAGAGAGCTGACCTGATTTCAGTCCCTGTGCTTTTGTGCCAATGTCAGATAAGTCGTTCTGAGGTATTTAAGTGAAGGCCTAATACATGTAAGCCTATTATGAAGTCAAATCACTTTAGATGTAATTACAAACGTCAGTAAAGGTTGTTTGGTTTGTAATATAGCCTCAAGTTGAGCAGATTTTCCTATGGGTTCGATTAACCCTTCTCATTGATTTTTCTTTTCTGACCATAACCGTTCCCTTAAAGGTGATGTTCTCTCCAAACGTCCTTGTTCCTAAAGTTCCCGCTTAACTTTATTTTTTTCTGATTTGAGCTATTTACTGCATAAGTGACATACAATATATTTTTTTGCCAGTTGAAATATGCAGTGCCTTGTGAAAGTTTTAATACTGCTTGAATTTTTTATGTTACAGCCAATATGTGATGATACTGGTTTTTCAAATAAAAAATTTTACAACTGTGTCGTGCACATGTTTCCAGACCTAATGGACCAATATTAAGAATAATATATTTTGTTGGTCAATCTTTTTTGCAGTTAGAGCTGCACTTCTGTTTGAGTTATTGATAGCAATTTTTCTACCAGCCTCGCACATTTACAGAATGACATTTTTAACCACTCCATTGTAGCTCTGGCTGTATGTTTAGGGTCAATGTTCTGCTAGAAGGTGAACCTCTGTTCCTGTCTCAGGTCTCTCACTGCCCCTAACAAGTTTTCTTCAACGGTTGTCCTGCATTTAGCTCCTCAGATCTTCCTATCCACTCTGAATAGCTTTTCTGTACGGCTGAATAAAAGCAAACCCACAGCATGATACTGCCTCCATCATGTTTCATGGTGGGGAAGCTTTTAAAACTTTGAATGTTGGCCTGATCTCGACCAACTTCCTCCACAGGGTTGTTGTTACCCCTACATGCTCTCCTTCATTTCTTTATTTTTAAATGAGGAAATGAGGAAAAAGTAACATTTATACTCCATATTTCCCACCTGCAGTGAGACATGCTGATGTTGTAAGTCGCATATTCTTGAACAGTGGTTATATCTGGCTCACTTTGTGGATATCTTCTCATCTCCTGAGACTCCAGCCCTCACTGGCGATGATTAACCCAAATACATTCCTCTCCTCACTGCTTGTTCTGTTCTTCTCCAGCGCAATGACTCCTGCAGACTTCACTGCATGCTGTCCTTGAGTTATCTAACTCCGAGCTCTTGTTCCTATTTGCCACATATCTCCTCTTGCTTGTTCTCTTTTTCTCCACTTCCTCTCTCATCCCACTTCAGCACTGGTCCTCACCATCCTGCCTTTCTTCTTTATCTCTCGGCTCATTTCTTATTTACCCCGCTGCTTCAGAAGAACAGCGCTGGTGTCTGGCTGACAGACTGTTTTAAAGTGGTGGTTAAATGAATAGTTGGAACAGTGTGTACTGCCAGGGCCGCTCCACCATACCACAGTTGATTACTGCACACTCCTTATAGTCAAAACAACAACCTAATGAAAGTTCTGATTTTGATCTAAACTTTGTATACAGTGTTATAAAAAGGACTAAATATTTGTTTACCTTATTTTGCACATTTTTTATAACTTTCCTTAAATATGTCACGTTTATTGGTCATCACACTAGAAACATGCAAACATTTTTGTAATATTTTGATAAAAGATATACAACTCTACTCAGGTTTGCCACTCGTAGCTAACGATTTCTTTATTGATACATTTTCGACTGATTCAGTATATTTCTATATTGCCAGCTCACAAGGTGCCATGACCAAAAGGTTTAGTTCAGTTTCTGCACAATTCAATTCAGGCCAGATTAATTAGATTCAATAACAGCAACATTCATGTTCAATCCAAATACAAGTTGTTCAATTCCATCAAATCATAATAAAAATAAACAGTCGAATTAATTTGATAGTGAAAACGTTGTGTGTCTGATGAAACCTGCCGGTTGTATCTAGTCTTGACGAGGCATGGGCCTGCTGCAGGTGTCAAAGAATGTCATATTTAAAAAAAATAAAAAGGCAGTTTCTAAACCCCTACAATTTTCTATTTTTTCTAGTTCCACTGTTAAATATCCATCTAAAAGGATGGCAAAGAAAGGGCTTGAGTCAATAGAGTATTCTCCCATCCAACTGTTTTTGAGCACTACTGGTTAAAGCTGGGTTAAAAAAAAGCTACTGCAGTTTCCTCGCTTACAAGAAAGACGGTTTCACCTGTTTGGAAATATTTCTATCACAATGACAAGCACAGTCATACTACAGTAAGGTGCCAGCAGCTCCTCTTATTAAGCTAACATGTTTTAAAAACTACGTCTGACAAGGTATAAGTGGGATGTCTTTAAAGCATCTGACTGCAGGCTGCACCGGAGCAGATAGCTCAACTAATTAACCAGCTAATATCAGTTAATTATACTTGTGTTACTCAAGACTATAGAATAAATACACAAACAGCATGCCGTAAACACACTATGACCATTCTTGCATTAATTTGGTTTGGAGTGCCTTAGATAGTTGTTTATTCTAGTCAGTTTTTGTCATAGCAGTAATGTCTGTCTACTTTTGGGTGAGACTGGTCATTGCCTGTAACTGACCCATTATTCTCCTGTCTGCTTGTATTCATGCTACTTTTGTACGGAGACAGTTTGGTACAAATACAGGTACAGTCACATTTCTAATAGCTCGTCACGAGCAAGCATGTGGTGACAGAGTGGGTTGATGGGCCATATGCCTGCTTTTCCATATAAACTCGGAGGCTTTTCTTTCCTATCGACTGCCCATCTTCCAACTTTTCAAGCGCACCAACTAAACCACAAGGATGTTTCCCTTTCTTTCTGAATAAAATTGCTCGCTTGATCCGATGGTCATTATGACAGAAGTTCCAAGACATATTTATTTTTTTACTCTGCAGCCCGGTACCAAATGACCCACGGACTGGTCTATGACCAGGTAGTTAGGGAACTGTGTTTTATGGGACGTTACAACAAAAAACTCCAACACCTTGTCCTCATTTAGTAGTTTAAAAATGTAATATTTTACAGGGTGGTAAACTCAGCTGAAAATGCTTATTAACTGGGTTTTAACTTCCATTCATAAACTAAATGATACATAATAAAAGGAATATGTCAGTGTCTGTGCGAAAGAAATAGGCCTTTAATAAACTGTTCACTATACACTGAGTTTCAGACCTTCACGCTAATCCATTTCATTGTTTTCCCCGACCACACTTCTCCCAGTTTATTTCATGTAAGGCAGATAAATTGACAGTCATGGAGATGATCCATCATAAAGCTGAGAAAACTGGGGCAGGAAGTTCATCAGTCATTGATGAATGTTGTTTTATACGATCCAGTCAGCGTCATAAACACCCTGGACCCATATTCATCCTGATCACAAATGAAGTTGACGTTGATGTTCAGATTCTAGCTGTGTGTGTTCTGTGATAGTATACATCACCCAGTATTGCTGTGCTAAATGAGGGAAAGAACAAAAGAAGATGACGCACAGTTTTTCCCACACGTGAACTTTTCTCATTATTCTTTTCACAGTAACGCAAAAAAATATTTATAGAACTCATTGAAAAGTTTGTGTAGGATGTGTGACAGTTCATATTTTAGTTAATGAAAGCAATTTTAGGTTGTATATCACATCTAGCAGGGTAATTTCCACTCCAGTGTTTAGTCATGCCATCCTACAGAGTATAGACAACAAACGCTCAGCCACGTCGACTGATGGACTAAACCATGATGAATGGATTCACTCACCCTGGGCCATTTATGTACTTGTATTATCAGCAGATGCCACTGACAGAATGAAACCAGATCCTGTCGCTTATGACATGTTTTCCACCATTTGGCATTGAGGAAACATGTCAGGGAGTGTTCACCACAAGCGGACAGGATGAGGTCAGGCAGAGTGGAAGTTTGGACACGGCAAAGAACCGATGCTAGAATAACCTCAACTCTAGTTTAGGAAAAAACTGTTTGTATTACAGAGACAGATGAATGGAAAATAATACTCAGTCAGTTCCTCAAACCGAGAGCAAATGAGCCAAGTGAGAGGAAGAAAACAAGCAGCATGCAACAGCAGCAGCAGCGATTAGCATTGTTTTAGTTTCAACAGAAATATGGCACTCAGGCTTAATTGTTCTTGCATATTTTCCTCCTGCTCCCACCTTCTCTGTCCTTCTTCAACGCACCCCACTCCTTCCTCCAACCCGCTCAGCTCGTCTTCTAAGACTGTAATCACTGGGCTTACACATCACTGTCACTCCTCTGTACCCATGGAAATGTGTCTGCTTGCGTTTTTCCGAACTATTTCTATCCCAGAATGTACTATGCTGTTTCCAGTGACAGTATGTATTTATTTTCTTGAATCGTTTGAGTGTCGGTTTTTACGGTAATCCACTTCTTCACGTGTTTTTTTTCTGTCTGTGGGTGTGTTTGATATGTGAGTTTGTCTGAGCGGATTTCTGTCCAGTCTGGACAAAAAAGCCATCCGATCATCGCTCTCTGAATTGATCAAATGCTTAAAGTTAAGACAAGCAAAGAGGGTCAAACAGCATCTGATTTCATCCCAAAGATGGTGAAGCATTCCAAGGTATGACAAGCAAAGCAGCCCAGACAACAACAAAAGAACTTGGGTACCAAAATCAAGCCCGATTGAGGTTGCAGCGCCCCCTTTGTGCGGCATCAGTCACTGATTAGTGTCAGAGCATTGTCATATGGATCTGATCTTCACTCAGAAAATGTGCGAAACTATACATTATGCAGAGCTTCTAATTTCAGCCTTACTGTCGAAAGCTCTGGGTCAGTTCACCCCTTTGCCAGCAAGTGTCTTAGCCACAATTGCTTTCAGTTTATACCAGTAAACAAGGTCAAACCTTAACTGATGCTTCACAGCGATTTACAGATTCCTCAAAACACAATTTATGGTTCAGTAGACCTGCATTTTGTTTCGGCTGCATTTAAACATTTCCTTTGTTTAGAATCTTAAGTACAGACTAATTCTACACGGAGTAAATATCTACATATTTGTGACATGACCACTTATATTGTGCAAAATAAAGGGTTGTGAAAACACTTTAGGATACAGTGTAAATATTCATGCAACACTTTTCTCTTGCTGTAGTTCACCTTGATGGTTGTTACTTAAGTGTTTATTTCTGCATCAAATACTGTAAAATGTAGAACTTCTAACACATCTAACCCTGATGTGGACATCCAGCTGCATAAGGTCCTGTTCACGATGAAATCATGTAGTTGCAGTTGGATTTGAAACCTACTCTGCATTTTTCTTCGTTCCTCATCTTTGTTCCTGCGTTGCTTTGCAGATCACCAGAAACTGGAGCGAGAGGCTCGGATCTGTCGCCTCTTGAAACACCCCAACATCGGTGAGGAGGTCTTTCTGTTTCGCTCCTTTTAACACCAACACAGCGAAATATGAAATCAGTTTAAGCAACATACCTTCTGTTTTCTTTTCTTTTTATTCTCACATAAAATCTAATTCATGATGATAATTGTGTTTCCCCCCTTAAAGTATTCACATGGTTTACCGAAAACAGCCATAATAATATTGAATTTTATATTTTAAATGAAACATAATACTGTAAAACATTTTCCTTTTTTGTTTAAATGTATAATTCTAATTGCAGAACCTCCTACTGTATTGTAAATATGATGTAAGACTCTATTATTATGACTCCCTGTGGTTTTATTCCTTCACACACACTCCCTGCTGTTTTTACTCTCCTTTAAACTTGCACTTAAAATGCAGCAGTGATGCTTTGTTATTCAGAGGCAGTTTGTAAGAACATTGAATCATCTTTCTGTGGAATTTATTGTACAGCACTAAATCCCTCAATCTCTTCGACTTTCTCTTCCAGTTCGTCTTCACGACAGTATATCAGAGGAGGGCTTCCACTACCTCCTTTTTGATTTGTAAGTCATCCTTTCTCTCTCCTTTTTTTTCAGCACACACACACTCCTCATCTTCCTCCTCTTCCCTTGATTCCTACACCCTCTGTGCCTATACCATTGCATAACTCTCTCCTATATTTACCCCATTCCTGTCACTACCACCACCCACACCCTCTGCATCCATCTCTTAGCAATTCCCTGTAGTTTCCATGGCAACGGCCTGGGAAGGGGGTAGTGGAGGGGAGTTTTAGGGATAAAGAGGGTGAGCCAAAAAGAAACAAATGATAATGGATCCTTGTTTTGAATGTCTTCACTGTTTTTATTTCTGTTCTTCTTTCTGTTCTTGCGGTGGAATAATAAAAGTTGGCGCATCTAAGATTGTATAAGTTAGTGTGTTTGCGTGTGTTTTTGTCAATTCAGGGTGACCGGAGGTGAACTGTTTGAGGATATTGTAGCCAGAGAGTATTACAGCGAAGCGGACGCCAGGTAGGAGCACAGCCTTCAACTTTCTCTGTGTGAGACGGGGCCGTCCTCGTCTTAAAACTGTTCCTCGTCTTTTGTTGTCTTTTGTTGTCTGTAGTTATCTTTGTACTTCTTTATTCCTCTCAAGTTCCTCTCCTTTTCCTTTAGTTTCTGCTTTTTGTAGTTTTGTCTCACCTCTTGTTTTCAGCTTCATAAATCATGTCTCTGTTATTTCTTCTTTGTTAGTTTCTCTTGCTTATTTTTGTCTTGTCAAATAGCCATTTGCTTTTCTCTTTTTCCTTTTTCTAACTTTAGCAGCTGCAGTGCCTCGCAAAAGTGTTTGTACCCAGTGCCCAAGATTTCACATTTTACCAGGTTACAACCAAAAACGTCAGTTTATTTTATTGGGACTTAACTGTGTAGGCCGACACATAGCAGTGCATAATTTGAAGTGTAAGGATATGAATATTCAGTTTTCAAAATGTTTTACAAACAGAAACGGTGTGGCGTCTATTTGTATTCAGCCCCCCTGAGCCGATACTTTGTAGAGCCACTTTTTGATGCAATTACAGCTGCAAGTCTTTTTGCAGTGTGTCTCTACCAGCTTTGCTAACCTAGACACCTAGGGTTTTGTCCACTGTTCTTTGCAAAATAGCTAAGCTTAGTCAGGTTGGATGTGGAGCGTCTTGCAATGGATTCTAAATTAAGTCTGCACTTTGACTAGGCCATTCTAACACATAAACCATTTCATTGTAGCTCTGTCTCTATGTTTAGGGAGAACATTCACCCAGTCCCTCTCTTAGAGGTGTTTAGCTCCATTTATCTTCTCATCAACTAAGTCTTCTCTGTCCCTGCTTAAGAAAGTCATTCTGACACCATGATGCTCCCATTACGGTGTTTCACCTTGGGGAAGGTGTTTTCAGAATGATCTGCAGTATGATCCAAAATTAGCACTTATTCCAACATCATTCAGTTTGAGTTCAGCGCACCTTCTTCCACTTGTCGTCTTTGGTTGCCACATGGGTTGGTGCAAACAGTTAATTGGCGTTATCGCCTGCTTTCAACAATGATTTCTTCTTACCACTCTTCCATAAAAGTCAGATTTGTGGTTGGCTTATCCTACCTGATAGTGGTGATGCTGTTTGTTCATTAATGATCTCTAACAAACCTCTGAGGTTCCAAAAATAACCTGCAGAAGTTAAATTACATGCAGGTAAACCCTGTTTACTAATTAGACACAGGCAAGTTTGTTGTTGTAACACAACAAAAAAGAAAAAAAATTTCCATGGGGATGAAACCTTTTGCCAGTCACAGCTATGCTTTGTCTTTTTCTTTTCCCCATTCTTCTCCTTTCCTTGCTTTCTCCCCTGCATTATTTGCCCTCACCTATCACACTGACACAAAAGTCACATTTAAGACCAATCTTAAGTTTGACCAATCACAGGTTTTAACATAAAGAAAATAGTTTGGTGTGTTGGTGCTGAATATTGACTCTATTATTAAGCTAATTGCAGCACTTTATTTCTAATATGTAGACTATTAAAATGACATATTTATGATTTCCACCCAGAGTACCCTGCAGGGTTTTGGATTTTTTTGGTAAAACAGTAATTAAATGCCTTGAAAGCTCGGAACACCAGGACTTTCACCATTTATTTACTAAAAATAATTAAAACCACCGTATATCTGTCTTTTGTTGTTGACACTATAATCAACAAATTCTTATTGGTCAAACCTGAAGTCTTTTCTTTGAAAGACTTCAGGTTTGACCGTTCTCCTTCATCGTTCCTCTCCTTTGCTTCTCCTCAGGCAGTGGAAAAGATAAAAACAATGTCAGTGAATCTAAAGTGTGAACAACGGTGACAGTTTCACTTACTTTCTTTATTTGGTTTTGTTCTTTTTCACCCTTTTACCACCAACTGTGTTGTTTTATATCTAACGCCCACCGCCCCCTGCTGACTCATCGCCACACACAGTTCACTTCAACCATCGGCGGAAGAGGAAATGGAGTAGTGGGGGGGTGGACAGACAATAGGCTGAGAGAAGAATGAGAGAGATACTTGAAACTGACAGTTGTGAATGTGGGTGTCAGTCCATTCACCAACATTAAAGAGCCAAACGGAGTTGCCTGTGTTTTTTTCGCTACAATCACTACAGTATGTTACAGTAAATGATCGTTTTCAGCTCCAGTGTCCACTTTAAAGCTGCTTCAACTGTAGCCTGTGTTTATTCTAAAAGCAATCCCTTTCTAAAAACTGGTGGCTCTGCTGAACTAAAGAGTAGGACTCCTGGTTTTGTTCCATTTTTACCTGGAGTAAAAAGGGTTTTTAACCGTTAACTAACCTAAATTACTGGTACTGGTAGCACATTTCATGAGTTTAGTACTGAAATCCAACATTACAATTCCTGCATTAGAATTTTCAACCTGTTTTAAAATAACTGGATTGATGGGGAAAAACAATTTATTTTGAGTCAGTATAAATATCACTGACCAAGTATGAATAATTTTATTTATAACATGCAGCCATAATAATAAAAAAGGCCCTCATTTATTTTAACCCCTGAAGGTCATGCTAGAGCTTCATTTTTTGGGAAGGAGTTGCGAATTCTCCAAATGTTCCAGGTCTTTTGGGAAAATCCCTTTTAAAACTCAGTTTGCAATGTTTTCTAGAATAAGTTTGTAAATGCAAGTTGTGGCGTTCGGATTTGTGTCTTAAAAATATTTAAGTGCTTCATTCAGTAAGATTAGTTAGTAACACTAACTTAATTTATTGTCTGATATCCATAGACGTTTAAACAGAACTTTAATTTTCCTGGTCATCTCGGTAAGAGGAGGAACAAAAGCCAAAGCTCAGCTTGACTTTTAGCTGTTAGCACAACAAGCATCAACAATCAAATCAAGGCAGATGCGACCCCTTTTGTTTCTTGACTGGTTTACCGGATTAGCGCCTTGGATCGATTTTATCTAATTATTGTAGCTTCAAGAGTTAAGAGTTATTTTCTTATTCAGCAGTTGGCTATAGTTTTATTGGATGAGAGCTATTGATGTGTTTCCAGCAGCACCAACAGGTGGCTGAGAAGCCCATAAATCACTCACAGCTAAAAGGTCAAATCCAGCAGTGTTCAGTAATTTGTTTCCTTTATTGAAAACAAACCCGTTTTATACTGGAGAAAATAATACAACACAATTAAGCCTAAAATGTCAAATGTCAGGATTGTTTTAAATCTTTTGCAGTTTTTAAAGACCTTAATTAAGTGTTTGCCATTTCAAACATTTCATGTGAAGTGGCCGTCACTTATGAAAAACTGGCTAGACACAGGTGCGGATCCTATAAATAAATCAGGATTTACATACCTCGTCACTATTTCGTTGTGGTATTGCCCACAGAATCTGAAACATGGATGAACATAAAAAAAAATTACTTTAATGTTATAACAGAGAATTAATGATGAGTCCAAAAAACAAATAAAAAATGTAACATAGTTCTTCTCACAGTAGCAAAGTTTCTGCAAATGTTTAATGTCTTGTCATGTTAGTATGATACTTGCAAAATATACAGTAAGTATTTATCTGTCGTCTGCTGCATTAAATCTTGTCTCCTAACAGGTCTCCGACCTTTTTCGGTCCATCTGGCTGCAGAGCATTAAAAAAAACTACGGTCCAGTACCATAATGTGCAGAACTGCACTTGCTAAAATGATGCCATACACACTAAATTGTGTACAGCAGAGTTTCTCTAGGTAATTTAAGGTAGACCCACCTCCCAGTGCAGCTGTCCATTATGGTTTATCTTTGAATTTGTGCGTATCTGACCCACCTGTTGAAGAGATGATTGTGGATTTTAGGAGAAGCAGGAATATGTCAAACATTATATAGAAGTAGATATTAGGGACAGAGAGACTGTACTAAGAAACTTCAGTGTTTGCAGCAAGATGTTGCAGATCTTCTAATAGTGCTGTGTAGATTGAGGTTTTACCTGTGGTGATCTGTTGGTGTAACAGCATCATAGCTAGTGACTTAAACAAGCTGTTAAAAGTAGGCTGGCTGATGACTGACTAATGAAAAGGATCTGCCATTGAATGAAGAAGATAAAGGACGACCCTGATCATTGCCCTCACAAGACCTCTGAGGCTTCTTCATGTCTTCTGCAGCACACAGAGCCATAGGAGAGCCTTCCAGCCCACAAAAATCACCAGGTATAATGACTCTGTGAAGAAACTTGGATACTAGGAGTTATTTTACCATTTAAATTCCCTTTTGCACTTTGAATTTATTTTGTGTTGAAAACCCTAGAATGGAATGGACCTGCACTGTTAACTGTGTTAAATGCGGTACTAGATTTTGGCATAACCTCATAAGGACGTCCACTGGAGACCGAATCAGCTTAATAGCCTCCCGTCATGCTATAAAAATCAGTTGGATCCCAAACAACTGTTTCTCCTATGAGAGGCAAGTAGACCGAGCCAGGTCTGCCACTGAGATTCAATGACTGCCATTGCTGTCTGAAATATGAAACTTTAACCAATCATATTACAAACCAGTTAGTGTAATCACTTCTTAAAATATCTTTTTGTTTCTAGTCTTTCTAATTTTCAAAGGAAACCAGTGAAGAATTATCAATCAAATGTGGTCCACAGTAAACCCACTACTTGAAATCTTGCACAGGATTTCTACTCTAGTATATATAGTATATTTTTACACTAGTCCAATAATTCTGAGATACAACTTGCTGCACAACCATTACAACTATTCAGCAGGTTAAATACTACCTAGAGGCATTTTGATGTACATCTAGATGGTTAGCAACTATTTATATGTCAGAACTATATATTTAGGCATTTCCAACAGCTGGCAGCAACATTCTCCTGTTAGCGTATAAGATCAATTTTAACTACTATTATTGTTTTCCAAAAAAGGGAAAAGAGAGAAATTTCTTAGCTTGGCATTCCTAACTCACTGTAAGATTTATTGTCCAGTTTTAAGCAATCCCAACATTACAAACCAACACCTAAATGGGATGGTGATAGTTTTCCTTCTTAAACGATCCTAGATCTTTTCCTCCTTCATCTGAATGTCACTCACTGTCATTCAGGCCAGTATCAAACACACACACACACACTGCCACACTAGCTCCCTTGGAGACTAGCAAGAAGTGGGACTTTAATTAGCCATGATAATTAGTCTCGCTCACACTCAGACCCCAAACTGTGCAGAATCACACCTTGTCGCCCCCAGTCAAAATCTATCAGAAATCTTTTTAAGAACGCTTGATTAGATCGGGGCCATAATGAGTAAATCTGTGAATAAATTACACCCAAGTGCAAATCAAGTAATCTTTCCTAAGTAGGGGCCATAAAGGCTCAACAGAAAATCTAAGACTCACCAGTGCTGGTTCATTAAGTTGTTTTACCCTAGATATAGCATTACCTTCACATATATTGAGCAATGGACAGTACACCCTGCATGGCTCTTATTTATAGTTGAGCAGTAGGTGTGGGGTAATAGGACATTTTGAAATGATTAGTCCCATTTACAAAAATACTTTTAAGATGCTCTGAGTCACTTTCTAGAAGTAAAGGTGTGGTTTCTGAAAAGGGGTTGAACTCAGCCTGTAGCTGTTGCACCTTTAGTGGTCTACATTTTAAAGGTTAGCTGGCTTCACAGTTTGAGGAAACACCAATGACCAATGGGGTGTGCAACCAACCAGCCCTGAGGCTGCGAGTGGGAGATTTCTGACATATTTTATACATGGCACTCCACATTAACCTTGCTAAGTTCTACATATGTTCTTTCAGTGGTTCTAAGATGCTGGCTTTAATTCTAAAAGCTCACCTCTTTGTATGACATCATGGCGCATTTGATTGGTAACGTATGAATGCCCAGAGGCAACCTAAAGAATGGCTTTTTCGAAAGTCCTATTAAAAAACTGTGAACCAGCAAAACGATAAAAAGTCTAACGTGGTTAATTGTTGTTAAAAAAAGATGCTACCTTTTTAATGGAAGAGCACAAGGCAATAGAGGAGCACATGCAGCATATAGTAGTACTTCTATCATTGTGACCTTTTTGTGCTCCTTATTCACCAGTAGACACGGTAAATCTCAAGGATTGTTGCAAACTGTTAGCCTCATAGCATAATTGCCTAAGTAATATTTTGGCTTATATGACTTAGGCAGTTATGCTTTGAGGCTAACTAGTTTTAAAACAGTGTTACCTTTTAAAAATGATGATATATTTTCCCTCCTCTGCTAGGCAAGTGAAAACTGTCTTTAAAGATGCTAAGTTTAGTCTTTCGCTAAATGAGGACAAAGGTTTTACAGAATTCCCTTCTACTACGTCCATCATACACAGCTGACTGGCAGCTTGCAGCAACAGGTGGAAGGTGTGTTGTTTTACGTTCTGTTCAGAGAAAACCCCACACTGTCCTTTTAGATTCAGGGTTTAAAGTTTAAACATGACCGAATGTTAAAGAGCTGCATTTGTTTTGTTTTTTTAAGATGGTGACTATTTAAAACAGTTATATCAAATCAGTCAGATTAACTTCAACAAAATGGCCATTTCTTTTCAGCAGGATTTTACTCTCATGCCACATAACTTATTTTACACGTTGTTTTTATGGATGTTCTTCCAAAAACCACTCTACCTTCCTGCATAGAACTGTTGTTGCATATTTTTTGCCAGTGTGACCAAGAATGCACTTTTTACATGCTTTCCCTACAGAGTGTCGATGGACAGGCAGGTTCTTTAAAATGACATGTTTTTAGACAGTTGGACATCAGAGGGTTGCATAAAAAGGTAAACAAAAGAGAGGCATGGAAGTGCTCTTCAATTTCTAAATGCCATGTTCAGTGGGATGCTGTCAGGTTGCGCCACACGCCCACACATTGTTTAATTCAGTAAGGTTTTCAATCACTTCTTGTCAAAATCAAATAGAAATTCCACCAAACGGCAGGAAATCCAAACAGTCTATGGCTGTTTACACTCTTATTTATTGTTGAGACGTTATTGGTAGATGTTGAAGAATCAATGGCAATAAATTAAGCATTTTGGAGATAAACAGAAAATTCATCCAGGCAGCAGTTTCTTCTGGTCATTTGTAGGGATTGACCACATTCAGTCAAATGTGTACCCAGTAAATATTATTAAGACTTATTGCTAACAGATGGAATATGTCTTTTAGTTGGGTTTGCTGCCAGATATTCTGCTTTTCAATATTATTACAAGGCCCATATTAATGTCAGAGCAGAAAATTAAGTTACAGAACCCTAAATGTGACCTCGCCCAGCTCCTAAAGTGTCGGAAGTGCCGTGAGGCTGGGTCAGAGTAGAAGCAAGATATCTATATAACTGTCACGTTATTTAATAAAGGGCCGACAAATACATCAACATGCCTCCTTTTGTCATTGTTTACTTGCAATTCATACATATATTAGTTATACTTCAATACTATCACAGAGCACCTGGTGGCTATTTTAAAACATCACTAACTGGCTTTTTACTTTTGAAGAGTTCATTTACGTTAAACTTGGAAATAATTTCAAATAACTAATAATTACCGGGTTGGACTGCCGTCCTTAAAAAGCCTGGAGTTTGCCTCTAGTGTTTTCCAGGACTAGATAAGTTTGGAGAAGTTTGAAAACAAAAAGATGGAGAATGGAGAAATATTTGCATTTTTAGCATTTCCAGGCTTTATTCTATGTATCCCATTTCCTAAAAGAAATGCACTGAAGTGATTTCATTCCAGTAGGCAGCCAGGTATTATTCAGCACCAGATCATTTCGTGGTGGAGGAATGATAGTATGATTCAAGAGCACCAACCAGCAACTGCTGTGAGTTAGTTTATCTGTTTGTCTGTTGAATTTAAGACCGAAACAAGAAAACCCTGAGCTTTAACATGGAAATTAAGTCTGATGGTGGACAGAGATCACTCAGCTGGTAGAGCGGGTCATAACAAGGTTCTGCCCTGGGATTTCTATACTAGTGTCGAAGAAGTCAGGTGACAGATTTTGGAAAAATGTTTTTCCCAGTTGGGTTTCTTTTGTTTTCTATTTGGGTTCTTTTCATGGTATTTTAACATAAGTGGATAAATGGATAAAAAGCTTGGTTACTGTAAAAAAAACAAGCTATTTTTTAAATTTCCAGTAATCATTTTAATTTTAACATTAAGAAGGGTCAAATTAATCTGGAAAATATGTCTGAAAATATGTTATTGTGATATAAAAGATTTGTAGGAGCACTGGATTACAGGTTCAGATTTTAAACTCAGCCCAAATTCCCTGCGAGCTGCAGTACAAATTAAAAAATAAGAATTATTGAGTTTTTATCGACTGCGACGGTTAAAAATGTTTTGTATAGTTTGAGTTATCTCATTATCTTACGCTTTGAATAAAACAAAAATGATGAAACTGTATTTCCTAAGAGTGTTTCATGGACTCTTGATACACTTTGTTGCTAAATAATAAAAAAAATTATTTAATTAGAATTGGAATTACTTTGCATGTTTTTAGATTTTCTTTCATGGTAACGTCCTTTCAAAGTACAACAGAGTATTAGGACCAGGCTGAGAGATTTTTTTGATGGAAATTACAAGAATAAAGATGTGACATGAGAATAAATTCGTTCTACTGAGAAAAAAGCTTTGGTAGAGTTATCCAGATCTGACATGACCAGTTACACCAAACAGCAGCCAGTCAGTATGTAAGCTAATGTATTATTATTGCAATACAACTTTATTCTCTGAATGTAAAAAAAAAAATTCTCTTAGTCTGTCCCTTAGACTTATTAATGCTTATGAGTTTTTCCACAATTTGTCAAATTAGTCACACAAAGGTCAATATATTTTCTTGGCATATTTTGGGACAGACCAGCTAAGAGTAGCGCATAACTGTGAATTGAGAGGAAAACAATAAACAAATATATTTTTTTACAAATAGAAATCTCAAACATAAGGCATGCAGTTGTATTCTCCTGTATACTCCTGTACTCTGATCCCTGTAAATAAAATCCATCCAATTGACTTCAGAAGTCACTTAATAAGTAATTAAAAGTCACATTGGCATACTTTAATCATAAAATAAACACTGGTGTTCTGTTAAGGGCTCAGACATTTTTTTAAAATAAACCAGACAATGATTTATAATAAAAACACATTTCCTAACAGACTTGTTCATCAGAGCCTTAAGCCCCGAGTTGCAGGTTATGTGACAAATTAAAGTACAAGTTGATAATTTAATACCTAAATACACGATGACTTTCTCAAAATTAGGGAAGTCTTAGACGTGTATTGGTGCCAGAAGCTGTATTTAAGAACAGCGTCCCAATATGTGTGTTTTTGTGTGTGGTTCAGACAAAGGGGGCATGTGCATCTATCTCTCTGATTCTCTCTCTCAGTCCTCCCACTCTAGACACAGTGTGGGTGTGGATCCTGCAGGTTGCCCGTCTCCCTTCGCCTGCTATTAGTCACATATTCTGTACATTACTCTCTCTCTCACAATGATTTTGCTGCACACACAAATATTTTAAACGCACATGTACACATACAATATTAGGAGGGCATTTCATGTTTGTTTTTGCAGAGTACGCACACAGCAATGTTTCCCATTAGTCATCGAAAAATAACCACCTGTCCTCTATGATTCATTGTCAGCCTATACACGACCGTTTCATTTTTTTTTGTATCTCTTACTTTTCTATGCAAAAGGTGATTTTCTTCTCTTTTTCACAAGCTGTCATCTGTATTCGGTACTTTTTCTGTGCAAGTGTTGTGATTTTTGTCTGGCAGGTTGCTCTGCTGTGGCTACTCTTGTCTCATCGGGTTTATAAAAAGCAAAACGAAACATTTCTGTCTCCTCCACCTACACTTACTCGCCTACCCTTCCCATTGCTCTCTGTCTGCATCACATCCTTTTCGTTTTCCTCCGCCTCTTACATGATTTCCTCTGACATCCACTGTCACTCCTTTAATCTGACCTGCCCTTTTTCTCCTCTGTTTTGTGGGCTTATTTGCCCTGTCTGTCACACTATTCTTCTGGCATCCTCGTTCTTCTCCATACCTCTCCTGTCCCTCCCTGTGCATCTCTGTGGCTCATCTGTCCTCCTCCCCCACTGCCCCCCCTCTCTCTGTTTTGTCTTCACAGTCACTGTATCCATCAGATTCTAGAAAGTGTCCATCACATTCACCAACATGACATAGTGCACAGGGACCTGAAGGTTAGTATGTGTTGAGGAGCATCTGCATCCCTTACCCTTAAACCGCCCCTCCCAGCCACCACCTTTGCTTGCTTCCTTTCCTCCACCCCCTTTCCTCTTTCCGCCTGTCCGACTTGTGTCTTGTTGTGGATGTTTTCTTTTGGCTTAATTAATGTTATGAATTTCCTTTACTTTTTTCTAATTGGAAGAATTTGGCCTGCCTCACCCACATTTTCAGTTTCATCTGCGCTCCTGGTTGCTCTCCTAACAACCATCCCACAAGTGGTCCCATAGCCAAAGCTCCTGTTGCACTGACTGGAAGCCCACATATTAGCAAATGATTGAGCATGTTCATACACGGTCACCAGCAGAGGGCACATCCCTGATAAATGTCCAATATTTACAAAATTCTGTTAAAACAGATGTAGAATATATGCTACACAATTCATCGCAACATAACTGCACGCAATATACATATTGCAGAGAAGTGCCTAGACTGCAATAAATGTTAGCTAATTATTTAAGTACCATACAGTTAGGCCCTTGTTTTTTGCACAATAAAAGGTTAGCTGACGTTGGCCAGAGGCAACTTTTAAAATAAAACTTTATTGAGAAGGAAATAGTTTTTTCAGTAACGGAACGGACGATCACTATATGGAATTTGTGTTTGCTATGAACTAGGAACTAGAAACAATCAGATTAATCGTGATTAATCGATTATTGAAATAATGGTCAACTAATTTAGTATTCGAATAATGAACTAACAACTTGAGTATACAGACTCTAAAACATGCCATTTGCTGAAGGAGCAACCTACTCAGACCAGAAATTAGGCCCCAATTGTACAAAAAATATATAAATTTTACATTTAAGATGAAAAACCATCTTTGTCTAGAAAAATACTCTATCCAGAACTCCTCAAGTGGCATAGCTTTAGCTTCATCTAGTTCAAATTCTGCACAAAATGTCCTATTAAACAGCTTTTGCTTTCTGATTATTGATCGATTAATTGACAAAATATTCGATAGATTAATCGATTACCAAAATAATTGTTAGGTGCAGCCCTACTCTCAACCAAGTAGAAACACTTTTGAGTGTTTATTTTGTCTTATCTTTATCGTGATAATATGACAAAAATACGATGACTATTAAATCAGAATAGCAACAATTGAGACTGTGAGTCTAATTATGATCGATCACAAAGAAAGTTTTGCATTGTTGAGGAACAAGCTTTTGCAGAAATTTCTTGATGGGGTGTTCAGTGGATTTAAAAACATTTTTGGTTAAAGTGTATGTTTTTGCATAAGCATGTGTAAGCTTGGAGACATTATTGGGGCTGAAACCTTTCTTTTTAGGAGAAGAACAAAAACATCACTATTGGGAATGATCATTAGCAGAATTGATTGTAATAGAAAATAGTTTTTTTTAACTGTTTTATTCCACTTTTTACTCAAAACATATAAAGACATTAAGAATGGATAGCTCGGTAGTTTCATTTACCGTGTACAATAAAAGCAAAAGAGACATTGCTCAGTTTTGCTAAACAGGCTTTTCAGTGTGATGGAAACAATGGAAATTTAACACTGTTAAAATAAATCTTCAAACAACCAACGTATCTGGTTTAAAATCTGCAGCATGACTTCTTTGTGCTCCAAATCTCTCTGAGATATACAAGGCTCACACAGAGGAGTTGACCAGTTCAACAGCTGACAGTGTCTGAGGATATGTGGATATGCAAGCAGTTTAGACTTTATCCTAAACACGGGAACACATTTCTGTAGGTATGACTGAAGGTTTCAAATTTAGGGATGTTGAACCTACTTCAAGCCATATTAATGTTCATAGGTCAATCAGTCTCATAATGTCAAGAGGAAGAGTGAACACTCCCCAGAGCTATCTTTATCCCTCTAAATAAACTCAAGGATATCTCTGTAAATTGTTCAGGATTAAGAATTTACTTTAAAGCAACATTTCAGTTAAAATATTTTAAAAAGCTGGAAAGTATTAAGATAAAACAAAAACTTAATTTATTGTCTGTCGGCCAATATCTACTCATCAATGATTAAACAAAAATGACTAAACAGACAAAAAATATTAATTCTAAAATACAGACTACTTGTTAAAAAAATTAAGGGCACGGTGGTGGTGCAGGAGTTAAGCTTGCGATCCATGTTTGGAAACCTTGGTCCTCGACGTGGCTGTCCCGGCCCGTTGCCGTTTGCCGCATGTCTTCTCCCTCTCTCCACCCCATTTCCTGTCAGCTCACTTTCAAGAAATTGATAAAAAATAAATGCTAGTGCCTAAAAATATAAATATATATTTAGGAAACTTTAATAAATTAAATTTATTAAAAATCTTTGAATTACCAGGAGCTTATCAGTTTCAATCAAGCTGAATGGAAAAGGATTTTGGCCTAATTCTGAATAATAGCAGCAGTGTGGATAACTTTGTTTAATCTTTGTTATGAACAACAAATACAACGTTCAAACAAGTTTTAATGTTACAGGGCTGTTAAGTTTTGCATGTTAAGAGTAGGACAGAGTAATGGGAGGAACCCATCAAGAAGTGTGAAAACCAGTGAGCTTTTACTGAGGGAGGAGTGGAGAGTGACATTGGATCCAGGTGGGCTAATCAGGGGAACGTGGAACAGCTGGGAGAGGGGAGTAACTGAGCAGGGAAACCTAGGAAAGGAGACTAATTAACACAGAGGGAACTAAACTAGACACAAAGGAAACTAAAAACCAAGAGGAACAAGACTAACACTGACCTGAGAGAATAAACTAGAATAACAGACTACAAGAGATAAGTAAAAAACTAAACCTGAAGAAAAAAACCTACATGGCAACACCTTTCTAACAATAATAACACAGAGAAATTAACTTAATACAGCAAGACCTTCCGTAACACCCAGGGATCATGGCAGCTTCTTTATGATGAGCCAGCACCCACACATAGACACACTCTGTAGATGTGATCTGTCCAGTATTTATTCACTGGGAGACCTTTAGAGATGAGACACAGGATTCCTAACAGTCCTGAACTTTACCCTCAGGTTGCAACATCTTTCTTCCTCCCTCTCACTCTGTGTGGTTTTCTGCCCCCCTCCCCCATCTGTCTCAACTTGTATTGTCTGACCCGATTTATTACATTACATGTTGTTTTCTGTACAGGATCTGCCCTATTATATTACGTAATTGTTTTTTTACTTTAAGGCATCAAAATTAACATTAGCTTTAGATACATTGCTTATGCAGATCAGGTTTTAGTTAGAGATGTATTTTACCCTGATGTCGTGGTTTTAAGCCTTCTAATAACTAATTTGGTTTTGTTTTGTAAAACAAAATTTTGCTTATATGTTTACATCTTTTTGTCCACATAAAAACTGTTTTAGAGAAAGATCACGTGGCTACCTTCTAAACAAATGGTTATTATTGCTTTTTGCTTTAGAAACCAAAACAAAATAAAGCCAATTTCACAATTTTTTTCTGTATCTGTTTTTGTCATTTTCCTTGCAAATGAACACAACGTAATTTCTATCAGAGCCAATTTAGTATGTTTTTGGAAACTAAGAAAAATGTTAGACTAGTGTCTTTCTTTTAACTCATCTCAAAGGGATTCAATACAATAATTTTCCCTCATTATAACAGTTTTATATGTGACAAAGCTGTAAAGCTGTAAAGGAAATAAGACCAAATTAAAGAAAAAGATGATAGAGGAGCTGATGGTCATTAAATGTTACGATAAATCACAATTTAGAGCTCCTTCTCACATTCACATGACATTTTTTAAGTTTTTGTGTCAGTTTATTTTGAATTTTTGATCTTGTAAAATGTCATTAAATCCAAAGGTTATTGCGTTTACATGTATTGCACATTGTTTATTTAAGCAAACAGTAATTGGATCATTGAGGAGAATCTTTTAAAAAATCAGAAAACATGTCTATTTTTTTCTTTCTTTGTTTTGCTTTACAAATGTTTCCCACGATGGACATTTATATTGAGAAAACAGCTATCAGTCACATACAGTTATTTGATGGCTCTTGATATGCCAACACACTAGAAAGTTGGTCATTTGGCTTAGCTAGGCCCCGTTCACACTGCAGGCAAATGTGGCCCAAATCTGATTTTTTTTGGGAGGTCATTTGACCAGGTCATTTGAGCCACATTCATATGTGTTCCTGAATCCGACTCGTATCTCATCTTTTGGAATGTGACTTCAGTGGGAACGACCAAGGCAGATTAGATGTGACTTTGACGTCACTTTGCATCGCATTTGTCACAATTTTGCGCCGCCTAGGAGGAAATGGTAGTAGTTAGCAAAAACAGATGAGGGGCTAGAATAGTACCGCACAGTGGAGAGACAGCGGGATGTTAGAGATAAAACTTTATTCAAGCCTAATTGAAAGGCTCATAGGAACCGTCTGGATGTGGGATGTAGTTTGTATTGTAAAATTCGTATACAACCATTCAAACAGAGGACTTTAAAGTGCTATCGAGGTTACTGAGCATATGATGATCTGCCCCTGCTGCAGTCCAATACACTGGATTGCATCAAGTCTTCTTGCTGTGGAGTTGAGAGGAGAGGCGCTGACATACATGATTACAAGTTGCCGTCGACATGATAAAGTTCTGAATAAACTCGGTCTTTGTAAAGTTGCTGGCTGTGTCTCTGCATCCAGTTTGTTGTTTTGACTTGGCAGTCAGATGTCCCTAAAACGGCATAATAAAGAGTTTCCCTCTCCTTTTTATTCACGTGTTTCCCACACAGCACTCGCTGACACAATAAATGTGGAAATGTTGGAGGCCCAACATTTTCAAAGTAATGTGATCGACCACACCAAAAAATCAGATTTTTGAAAAAATCGGATTTGAGCATTAAGACCTGCAGTGTGAATGTAGCCTTAGAGAATTTTATGATCTTTTGTAATAAATTTTATTGCAGATTTAATGACAAACAGGAAGTACACACGCTAGCTATTCTTCCAAATCATGTAAAATTGTGGTAATCTAGCCTTGAGTATACGAAACCACAAACCACAGATCCCTCCATGTGATGATGTATTAAATAAAGTCAAAATTGAAACGAATGTGCGAATCCCAATAATTCATAATTTCTCAACTCCTAATATCATAAATTCCTAACATAATAAAGTCCTGGGATGAAACCCTAGAATTTAAAGGAGGTACTTTAACTGACTGTATAGCCACTGGAAGGAAAGGTTTTCTACTACAAAATAATTGACCTTCCTCTTAATTATTTATTGCCAGAGCCCCTCAGTAAATGCCACTGTAGGTCAGAGTGGCAAAGGTTGACAAGTTTTGTTTGTTTTATTTGACTTCCAAGGAGACTTTTTTTGGTAATTAAAACTAGTCCTTGCCCTGTTGTAGATATTACATTTACATGCAGTTTTTCATTAGGTACAGATAACGAACCATACATTTTAAATGTTATACAAAGTAAATCCATTTAAAAAATGTCAGTGCACAGGAGGCACTCATGCCTGATCAAGCTTTAATCACATCTAAAAAGACACACATCAGCTCAAATTGATGCTTGAACTTCATGTGTGTCACTGGAGCTCTACTCATCCATCAGCTGAACAATATTCACACTTGTTGTTTCCTGTGAGTGTCATCATAGCTCATAACTACCTCTTCCATCATCTCAGAAATGTTATACAGTCTTGCACCACCGCTGCCTCCTAGTTTCTTTCTTACAGTTTTTGGCTTTTGGAAGGTTTATTTTTAATCTCTGGTGATTTACCAACAACAGATTTATTTTCCAGTCTTGTCAGCCTATTCTTACACAGACAATTTTGAAATGATATCAAAGTCCTTCATTTACCTTCTTCATCAGTGCTTTTCGTCCCCCCTGTGGCCAGTCAAATTCTCATATCCCTCAGGTCTTGTCTAAGACCTGCTGGGTTAAGCATGGATGGTGGAAGGCTATCTAGACTCAGATGAAATTTCTAATATTTTTTGATAAGAGCTGTTAAAAAAAATTTAAAGCTGAAAAGATTTCCCACCATCAGTTGGTTCTTGCATATTGGATTGACTTAAAGGAGTCTTCTGTTGCAGAGCGCCCATGGCTATGCCATTCTACCACAACAGTCAACCTAACAAAATCTTCACTAATTGATACCAATTGATTGCTAACGACGTGAATGCTCAAATATGCTTTTTACTATGGTATTCCTTATGGGTTCAAAGCTAACTCAGAGCTAATAGGTTTAGCTTCATTTTCAAATAATTTTGCCTGTTTGTGGATCCACCAAAGCCAATGAATGGTACAAATGTGACACTTAGGCAACAAAAGAGTCTTTTCAACTCTTGTTCTACCCTCTAAATCTCCTCCACCACCTACCAGTCCTTCTTTTCTGCCACTTCCGGCCTGTGCACGGTTTGTTGCGCTGCTAAGACTAACATGCGCCCCCCCTCCCTTGGTGTTTGCATGCAGTCATTGCATCCAGCAGATCCTGGAGGCGGTGCTTCACTGCCATCAAATGGGCGTGGTGCACCGGGACCTGAAGGTGAGTGATGGGAATTGCTTTGCTGCCCCCTTCCGAGTTGTATATTTGTGTCATTGGGGTTTGTGGTTGAGCTGTTTCTGTAGTTTGTGGATTTCTGTTCTGTTAGTTAGAAATTGTGGTTGTTGCTTGCAAATTCTCAAGAGTTATAGAGGGCTGTGGATCATCTCATTGCTCCTATGTTCTGCTTAAAATAGTCCTCCTACATTTACAGTTCAGACAGAATATAAAACCTAGTTTTTAAAATTTTGTAATTTAGATTCAGGGCAAAACATTCCCTGACTTTACTCCAGCTTTCTTGTGCTATACTGAACCTGCAGCTACCTTCTTGTCATTTCCAGTGTGTGGAGAGTTGCAACAGTGTCAAGCCTGCAATGCAGGTCATGCTGGCTGACCGATGCTTCTGCTATGTAACCTTTTTGTAGGAGGATTTCTGTCACTGCACAGCTGCTCCACATAATATCAGCTAAGAGAATACCTCATCTTATCTCCTGTTCATTTACTTGACAGAGAGCAGTATTATCTTCTGCAAATATTTTTCACATTGTCCACGTAGCCCTCAGTGCTCTTAAGGGGTTTTTGCTTAGATGCCTTTCCGATTCTGCAAAGCAACATGTCCAATATGATATGTCTCTGAATCAGTGTCTGCAAATAGCCAGAAATCAACCTGTTTTCCAGTTCTGTATTTTGCTGCTTTGTGTTGTACCTGCTGGTATTTCTGTATTTGTTGTGCCTCTATGTTGCATCTTGTTTTGCATGATGCACTTTGTCAAGTAGACCACTATGCAAATGTCAGTCCTGGCATTCCAGCAAAGGTGGATTGTGTTTATCAGAACTGTTGTAGGCAAAGGCTTTATATAGCTTATGGACCTATCTTGTTTCACAGCCACGTACCAGAGAGTGTTTCTCGCTATAGGTCATAGTGTGATGACTGAGGAAAGCCCTCACTGACAAGATCCCTGAAATTAGCAATAGACATAACAACAGAGTCAAGTTGTGTCTTTGTGCCAATAAAAGCAATCTCAAATCGCAGTGCATTTGCATTGAGCACCTCTTATTCCCCCCTTTACTCTGATACCGCTAAATAAAACCAGTGCAAAGAGTTGCCTTCAGACGACACCTAACAGTAGTAATTTAATTTCTATAATCTCAACTGTTCTGTGAAGACCTCAGAGGTTTATTAGAGATGTTTAGTCAACAAACAGAATCCTGAAGCCCAAGGAATGGTAAAACAAATGGCCTGCACTTGTACACTCACTGGCCAGTTTATTAGGTACACCTGTCCAATTGCTCGTTAACGTAAATTTCTATTCAGCCAATCACATGGCAGCAACTCAATGCATTTAGGCATGTAGAAATGGTCAAGAAGATCTGCTGCAGTTCAAATCAAGCATCAGAATGGGGAAGAAAGGTGATTTAAGTGACTTTGAATGTGGCATGGTTGTTGGTGCCAGACGGGCTGGTCTGAGTATTTCAGAAACTGCTCACCTACTGTTATTTTCACACACTATCATCTCTAGGGTTTGCAGAGAATGGTCCGAAAAAGAGAAAATATCCAGTGAGCGGCAGTTCTGTGGGCGTAAATGCCTTGTTGATACCAGAAGTCAGAGGAGAATGGCCAGACGGGTTCGAGCTGATAGAAAGGCAACAGTAACTCAAATAACCACTTGTTACAACCAAGGCATGCAGAAGAGCATCTCTGAATGCACAACACGTCGAACCTTGAGGCGGATGGGCTACAGCCGGGTGCCACTCCTGTCAGCTAAGAACAGGAAACTGAGGCTACATTTTGCACAGGCTCACCAAAATTGGACAATAGAAGATTGGAAAAACGTTCCCTGATCTGATGATTCTCGATTTCTGCTGCAACATTCCGATGGTAGGGTCAGAATTTGGCATCAACAACATGAAAGCATGGATCCATCCTGCCTATCAACGGTTCAGGCTGGTGGTGGTGGTGGTGTAATGGTGTGGGGGATATTTTCTTGGCACACTTTTGGCCCCTTAGTACCAGTTGAGCATCGTGTCAACGCCACAGCCTACCTGAGTATTGTTGCTGACCATGTCCATCCCTTTATGACCACAGTGTACCCATCTTCTGATGGTTACTTCCAGCAGGACAACGCGCCATGTCATAAAGCACGAATCATCTCAGACCGGGTTCTTGAACATGACAATGAGTTCACTCAAATGGCCTCCACAGTCACCAGATCTCAATCTAATAGAGCACCTTTGGGACGTAGTGGAACGGGAGATTCACGTCATGGATGTGCAGCCGACAAATTTGCAGCATTTGTGTGATGCCATCATGTCAGTATGAACCAAACTCTCTGAGGAATTTTCCAGTACCTTGTTGAATCTATGCCACGAAGGATTAAGGCAGTTCTGAAGGCAAAAGGGGGTCCAACCCGGTACTAGCAAGGTGTACCTAATAAAGTGGCTAGTGAGTGTATAGCGCTTTACCAAGTCGAAGGACTCCAAAGCGCTTTACACTGCAGTCTGTCATCCACCCATTCATACACACAGTCACACACTGACAGTGGTAGACTACATTGTAGCCACAGCTGTCCTGGGGGAGATTGACAGAATTAGGGCTGCCATACAATCGGCACCACCGGGCCACCATCAGCTCAGCAGGCTAGGTGGGTGAAGTGTCTTTCCCCAGGACATTACAACTGATACAGAGAGGGCAGGTTCGAACCAGCAACCCACCACTTACAGGACAAACCCCTATCACCTGAGCCACCATTGCCCCGGAAACACAGGAAAACAGCAGACAGGTCAGGAAAAAAGCTGTGTAGAAGTTTAAAGCAGGGTTAGGTTATAAATAGTATACCAAGCTTAAAACACCCCAAAGAGCATCCATGGTTTTGGTCAGACGAGACCAAACTTAAACCTTTGGCCTACACACCATCCCACAGTGAAACACGTGGTGGTAGGATCATGGTTCAGCAAGGAAAGGGAAACTGGTCAGAGTTTATAGGATGATGACTGGAGCCAAATACTGAATAATTCTGGAGGAAATCCTGTTAGAGACTGGAAAAAATTTAGATTGAGGCAGAGGTTCACCTTTGAGCAGGATAGCAACCTTGAACGTACAGCTCTAGCTGTAGCATATTCAAGTGTAAGAATGGCCCTGTCAAAGTTCAGACCTAAATACTGTTGAGAATTTGTGGCAAAACATAAAAGATTTGCAAAGCTGGTTTAGTTTAACTCCCAAAAGGCTTGCACCTCTAATTGCAAGGAAAGGTGTTCCTGCAAAGTATTGGCACAGTGGGGCTGATAACAAATGTTGGCCATGCTGTTCTGATTTTTATTTGTAAGCAGTTTTTTAAAACTATGCATTATTTGCCTTTCACAGCACAATTTTGTGCTACTATGTGTTTGTTTATCACATAAAATACCAATAAAACACATTAAATTTGTGAGTTTAACAAGAAGGTGTGTATAAAGGTTAAATAAGTATAAACTCTTTTACAGTGCACTGTATTTTGTTTCTTCATGAAATAAATGTACTTGAATCTCAGATATCTTGTATATCAAAATAACCAGTGAAAAGTGTCAAAAGTTTAAAACAAATATAAAGACACAGCAAGGAAAAATCCAAAGTCTTTAAAATAAAGCAGCTCCCCACTGTAGCCCTACATGTCTCCTACTTTGCCACAGCAAAGCCAGATCCTTTACAGACCAATAAATAGAAAAGGAAAATCTGGAAAACAAACACAAATCAGACACCCACTCATGACCTGCTCTCAAATGCAGCTTTTTCCATCATCTGCAACCGTCCCCCTTTGCCCTCCTCGACCATAACCAGCAGCTAGTCTTCCCTGCACTTAGCCGCCTGCAAGTGTCTAACTGTGTGCGTCTGTCTGAATGTTGCAGGGAAAAGGCCAGTGCTCTCATGCCAAGCAGCGATGATATTATATTTGTTACTTAACGTTTGAACGTGAATGCAGCTTTTTCATGGAAGCCATTGCTTCATCATGATTTCTACCCACACCCGTTGTCACAGATTATACTGCTGCTGCAGTGCTGGCCCCTTCTAACTCCGTGGTTTGCAAAAGAAAAGGTGCCAAACTAAGTGTTAGAGGAGCCAGGAGAAAATCATGACATGATGTAGGTGTAAAGTTGAAGGATTACTGCCTCATCTACCACATTGGCTTCTTTTACACAATGGCTCAAATGTTGTAAAAAGCACGCCTTTAACTAGGTGTGCTTTGAGTATAGGCAAACTCTCTGATTTAAGAGGATAGAATAATGAGAGGATGTAGACAGATGCTGCTGCAGTGCAGGGGAGGTAGGGACAAAAATCCAGCCTGAATATAATGTCCTAATTCTTTGATTTCAGAAAGTTTGGACACATGTTGTTCATCACTGATCCATATTTAGAAACAGCTTCATTAGCTAACTGTAAGAACAGGAAGGATCTTAAAAGTTTTTGATCACAAGGGTTTAACTCTCTTTAATCGCTCTTTAAAAGTTGAATAAACTTCCTTTACCGACACCAAGAATGCCTAGAACCTAACTTTTTTTCTTTCCTTTACATGTTACTCTCAAGTTAAGTTTTTGGATGGGTGTCTAACTCTCCAGGTATCAACTGAAATAATTTAGTCTACCTTTTCTGATTAATGGGTTATTTTGATTGCCAATCTGACATAATATATTGGTAATCTTGTTAACAATCCTGGTGATTATCCAGCATAAAGAATATTGGAAAAATTATAGCCTCTGTTCATATTTTGTGTTAATATTTCCCACAGGAGGGCTTTATGCAGCAGTCAGAGCTTTTACCTTCACAGAGGCAATGATTAAGTGAGACTAAGAGGAAGAAAGTGAGAAAGAGCAGAGACCGGTGGGGATAGATGCCCATTATTAGAGTTCTCCTCTGACAGAGAATAATGAGGCTAGTTGCATTATCTAGGCCACATAGATGGAGTCTATAGAGCCTCATCACATGAGGCCAGGAAGTAAGAGTGCTGCAGGCTTATCGGGTTTAACCGTGCTGTAACGTGGACTAACTTTTGCTGTAAATTTCATATATGTCTGTGCATGAATAAAAATATTAAATGTATGCTTTGCAAATGTTTGTCTTGAGTAAATCCAGCATTTTTAAAGATGTTTTGTATGAACCTCATTGCAAACTTTTGCATGCCTGTTTGCTGTTTGCTTCTGGCATTTACCCAATGAGGAATGTCATGTTTTCATGGCACATCCTTCAAGTTATTTGATGACGTTTTGGCCACCTATTCTTCTTCTCTTCAGCCAGAGAACCTTCTCCTTGCAAGCAAATGTAAGAATGCTGCAGTGAAACTTGCCGACTTTGGCCTGGCCATTGAGGTGCAGGGGGATCAGCAGGCCTGGTTTGGTAGGTACCATAGTAACAGGAGTAAATATATTTATAATGAATGGTGTTGACATAACAAACCACTCTGTCATCATGATTTGTTCCAACTGTGGATGTAAATGTCTCATTTTCAGAGCAGAACAGATTAAAAGGTACAGCTTTGATAACATTGCCTGCACTTCACTGTTATGTCCTCCTTAATTTGCATTCTGTGCACCACAGAACTGTAAAGTCAAATCTTTAGTAATTGCTTTGAGCTGCAGTGAAGGAAACTCATAGTTGTGTTTTTTAAATTAATCCATTTCAGGTTTTAGGTTTTTGTTTAGCCCACCATTTTATTTAATAGAATGCACATATTATGTGTTGCATTTTGTGTTAATGCCACATCCTTGAACTTCATCTGGCCTTTTTTTTTAAATAAATGGAAATATTTGTTGCTTGCTGCAGATTATTTTCAACATGGTGTAGAGATAGTACATCCCATTAAGTTATTAGTGTTTTTATATATCAGGGCATGATAAGAACATTTTTGCCACCAGAATCTAAACCTACAATTGAGCTCAAGTGTGCATAAAGACACAACAGACACCACCTTTTCCTTAGCTATTAAATATTGAATATAAGTAAAGCCAAAAACCCATAGGATTTAAAAAGAAAAGTGGTAGCCAGGAGCTGCTGATTAAATGCACTTAATTAACTGAACATCATCAGTGTGAACACATTTATAAAAGCAGGAGTATTGGTAGCAAACAGGTGGTTGTTAACACAATGCCAGCGATGAAAGGTATCAGCAATGACCTTAGAGAAGCAACGGCTGCTGCTATCAATCTAAGAAGGGTCCCAAGGCTATTTCTAAACAATTTGAAGTCCACTGTTCTTAACCAAGAGCTAAGTCGCTGACCTTTTGGGAATCAGTTAACAGCTTAGATTTTGAAGTACATTGCAGTGCAATTAGAACAAAGACAGATCAAACATGTTTTTTTAAAAGGGTTAAAGTTTCTGCCCTTAAATAGAACATGAAAGCATGACTTAGGTTGCAGCTTTATATGCATCTGAATGAGCCGCAGGACTTTTATAAACCAAATGTAGAGATGTGTGACCATAACTCAGAGCCCCATGTTTGTAGTAAACCAAATACAGCATTTAAATAAAAATATGCAATGCCTGGCCAAAGGAAAACTCGGTAATCTAACCTGTAATTTAGAAAACCAAATTCCCATCTGTTTTAACAATAAAAAGGGCTTTTTGTTTTATCTTTTGAGGTTCTTTGCAAATTTAATGGTGTTACTAAATAATAAGTGAGCTTATGTTTTATGTAGTCACTGAAATATCCAGGTGCTCCTAATACAGCTGTTCATTTATTTTGATTTTACTGTAAGCATTGTCTTCACTTAGGTCATAAATGTCCAGGTGCTGTGAGTCTTCGCTCTAAATACATTGGACACAAAAAGGTTAAATTGAGACAAAAGAGTGAATTGACTGAGGCTGGTATTATCTTAGTCTGTATTGCAACACAGAGACAAATAGATCACAGTGAAAAGTTCATTTCGCTTCTTTCAGTTCAAAGCCAAAATACTGATGATAATGTTGCTTTCTCTGCATGCTAATCCAAATGAAGCAGCGGCACAAACTGCTTCCTGTAGCATGGCAATCAATTGTTTATGGGTTTTTGCTGCAGGGTTTGCAGGAACACCAGGATACTTGTCCCCTGAGGTATTGAGGAAGGAGGCATATGGCAAACCTGTGGACATCTGGGCCTGCGGTGAGTTGTAGAGAAACACACTCATTTAAACACAACATCCATATGGTATTTCCTAAGCGATCACACACACACAGTAACAGAAGGTTGAGTTAATATTGTGTTTTTTCATTGGAGTGTATTTTTCTCACGTATTTTTGTGTGTGTTTGTGACTCAGGGGTGATTCTCTACATCCTGCTGGTGGGTTACCCTCCTTTCTGGGATGAGGACCAGCACAAGCTGTACCAGCAGATCAAGGCTGGGGCTTATGATGTGAGTCTCCGCTCCTTTTCCCTTTTTCTCTTTTATTACTCCCCTCCTTCCATGGCGATGCCCTCCCTGCTCTACCCGCCGCCCCTGTTCCCTTTTGGCTGCACTTACATAACTGAGTCGCCTCATTTATATTTCAAGGGGTGCAAGAGAGCAGGTTTCACCATGGATCACACTGAACTTCATGCCAAATAAAGAGAGAGAACCTGACTAACTCTGGCAGTGATTCTGGGCTCATGGGACACAGACTTTAGTGTTTATACATAAACACAACGGGACCTGATGGGTTGAGGGTCTGAACAAATTGCTGGAGGCTCTGCTTGGACTGGCCTTTTGGTTTTAATAAACAATCCACCCGAAGGGAGCTGCTGTATATGTAAAAATCACGTGTACTGCTGCATCCAGGGTTGAGATCTGCCACTAACAAGTCTTTCTAAAGCACTAAAAGAGTTTGTAAATATAGTGCTGCATTTTTTTTTTGTTTGTTTTCATGTACTTTATTTTTCTTCTTCTTCAGCTAATTGCTATTTTAGGACATGCAAAACGTGTGGGGGACCTCATATCTGCATCTAATTTATTCTGTTATACAGGCCTTTTTAAGCTTAGATTTTTATTTCTTTGTTTTTGAATATGTTATAGCATATACAGAATGTTAAACAAAGAAGAAAAGAAGAAACAAAAAGAACAAGAAAAGAAAAACGGTGACATGTTATACATAATTGGTGTACATCTTCAAAGGAAAGAGAAAGGCACAAGCCACACTTTTACCAGACACACTTTCACACTGATCTGTTCAGTTAAATGAATAAAACATTCTTCCTCCAATATTATCTACTTATTTACAAATAATATCCATGATATTTACATATAAGCAACAATACTACTACAAATAAAGGCAATAAAAGCAATAATAAGAAGTATAATATCCATTTTAATCCTGTTTTTATGCAGTGATTTAAACTGTTTAATTGTTTAGACATTATTTGAGCTTTATTGAGACTTTTCCAAAGCTTCACCCCACTGACAGAAATACAGAAACCTCTCTGTGTTTTTCTGATGTTGTTCTGGTAGTTGGTTATTTTGGGCTTTGAACATAATTAGTGCTGTTTGTAGTTCAACTGTATACATGAATTTGAATCATTTTGATTGCATAAATCGAGGGATAGCGTGATCCAGGTACCCAGCCTTGTTAATTATTCTTATTGCTCTTTCTTTGAAGTATGATTAATGACTCTATTGTAGTTTTGTAATTGTTTCCCTAAATCTCTGCACAGTAACTGAAATAGTGCAAAACTAAGGGACAGTACAGAATGTGAAGTGCTTTGTGTTTAATGCATGTTTGGCTTTGTGCAACAAAGAAATGTTTTTTTAAATTCTTCATATTTTCAACATATTTAATTTAAGGCTGCAGTTTAGTTTGTCATCAATACTAATAACAAGAAATTTGTTTTCATGTACCATTTCAATATTCACTATATATACTATATATATATTATATATCTGCTCCATGTTTGGTCTACAGTTTGCAAATGATAAATAAATCATTTTTATTTTGTTAAAGAAAATTCATTACCATCAAACCATGATTTTAATTAATTTCTGCAATTACATCCTTTAACAGTTGTTTTAAGCTATTTTTAACACAGAAGATGCTTGTGTCATCGGCAAATAATGTACACATTATTTCAGATGTTTTGCGTATCTCACTTACATATATTATGAAGTGCTCAGGACTTAGTACTGATCCCTGAGGAACCCCACAAGTAATGTCCAAACAGAGCAACCATCACTCAGTTGGACATAGTGTTGTCTGCCCCCTTAATAACTTTTAACCCACTTGTAAGACAAACCCCTGATCCCATAGTGTTCCAGTTTGTTTTTTGCTGTAAATCATGATTATTCAAAATCTTTTTTGATGTCAACGATTTACACCAACAGCAATTTTCCTGTTGTCAATAGCAGATGTTATTTCTTCAATAACGTCAAGTATGGCTAATGTTGTTGATCGTTTTGATCTGAATCCGTATTGACCTTCGCTGATTAATTTATTTTTTACTAAAAATGTTTCCAGTCTATTATTAAACAGTTTTTTAAAAACCTGGTAATACGCTTGAATTGGCCGGTACTGTCATGAGTAATCACTTGAAAATATGTGCAACATTGAACTAGCTTACAATACCTACAGCATTCAAATAAAATAAAGGTTTCTAACCAGCTTTTTTGCTTTCTTTATCAGTGTTAAACTCTCCCAGTGATCACATTCAGTATGCAAACATGTTCCCTGTTTTGGTTACTCTCTGTGTACTGGATACATATTTCAGACTCTCAGTTATGAATGTTCTGTTCTGGGAGTATTTATGACTTTGTTTAGTTTCAAATTTTCCCAGCTGCTCTTTTGGATTTTTCCTTTCCCCCAAATTTTCCTCTTTTGCCCTATGAAAATTGAGGAAGGTTCTCAAAAAATGCTAAGAAAGCCTGTTGGGTTAATAAGTGCAGTCCTTGCAAAGCACAAGGAAGGTAACATTGAGCAAAATGCAGTTTTGTGAATTAATTGAAGCATTCAATCAAATACAGATTGGCTCTTTAGAGAGCTTCACTGCTGCAAAGTCAGAGAATAATACCTTTTTTGAACTTTTAATCATTAAAGGATATTTTTGGACTGTGCTGCACTATATTTGTCTCACGGGGACATATACAAAACATGAACTGATTAATTCATGGAGTGATAGAAATTACTCTAATATAGACTGTTTTATTAGACCCACAAATCTGATTTAAAATGTAAATCTGCAAAACATACTGCTTGTTTTAGAAAATGTTTGCAAAAGGGTATTTATTCATGTATTCTGTTGTACAGTACTTTTTGTATAAAGTATGAATAAAAAGAAAAACAGAAACTTGAATTACAATCTCAATACAAAAAAAGGTCAAAACAAGAGTCAGTTTGCTTTAAATGTTTCAGAAAACATTACCTGTTAAGGTTTTCCCAACAATGAAATTCCAGTGCTAAAATGGGACTGATACTGGGGCCAATTCCCAACTGGTCATTACATCCTCACATGATTTTCAGAGGATCACTTCGCCGTGACAAATTTTATCCACATTGCATTGACTGGAAACAAACGTCCGTATTAAAAACCTGAATAAATCTCATTTATAGATGCTTTTTCAAACATAAATTGGGTTTAATTAACAGTCTTAACACTTTTAAACAGCAGTTCCGACCACCGATATTTACACACTAGATACTAAATACTGAGGATATGTAAAAAAATAGACGTTTATTAACAGATCTGCAACCTGTGATTACATCCATGGTTTCAAGCTGAACTTGTAAAATCCTCATAAACACTGTGTTTAAAATCACATTTATGAATTTAGTTAAAAATATATAAATGTGATTTATATATTTTTAACTAAATTTATAAATGTGATTTATAAATTTATAAATGTAGTTAAAAATATAAATTGTCAATGCATATCTATGCGGTGCACTAAGCTGCACCACAAGTGCACCGCATAGCAGGTGATATTAAAACAAACAGCCAAAGGACTGGATACAGTACCCTTGTGTTGTTACAAAACTAATCTGACTTTTAATATTATTAAAGCTCCCTTCATACACTTTTTTGGGTCCTAAATTAAAAATGAAACCATAGAGTTGTTTAAGTGACCTCAAAGCATTGTTTTGTAATTTGTTTTGTCCAACTGCATTGAAAGCAGTTCGTTATTGTTGCCCAACAAAGAACTGGTGCACAGATAGCACCAGTATAACAGCACTAGAGGACACTGGTGCTAAGGCTCAGTCTTGATTCAGCACCAGAACCGGTTTGGTGAAACTCGTAACTATGAGCTGCTTAGTGGTTCCAAGTTGGGTTTCACTTTGGATTGTTTGTATTAATTTGGACAGATTTTCTGCTGCTGTAGTGCATCCTCCAGTTTTTTTTTTACTCTGTACAGAAATTATACCTAAACTATGCAAACAAGCTTGACCCTATTTAAACGCAAAGAATAACCACCATATTTAATGCTGTCCATTTAAGCATATTTAGAGAGATTCTGTTCTGTTTTCCAGTTTCCGTCCCCAGAGTGGGACACAGTCACCCCAGAGGCAAAAAACCTGATCAACCAGATGCTTACAATCAACCCAGCCAAGAGGATCACTGCTCAGGAGGCCCTCAAGCACCCATGGGTCTGCGTAAGTGGTCCCCTCTTTACTAGTTAGCTAAATACAAGCTTACAGATAAGTGGATCATCAGAAAGAAACCTGAGTATTCATATTCTTTGTTTATCATGTCCTCAGCTTCTTCTTCTGTTCCTTCTCTTCCCAGCAACGATCCACAGTGGCATCTATGATGCACAGACAGGAGACTGTGGAGTGCCTGAAGAAATTCAATGCCAGGAGGAAACTCAAGGTCTGTTTTCATGCTTCATTCTCCAACATCTCCCTCCTCTGCTCTAATAAGCTCTCATGTGAGGTGAAATAACCAAAAAGCAGTTCCTCCTCCACCGGTTTTTTTCTTTTTTTACGTCTTAACTGTTATTTCTATGTAAAAATGATTACCTTTTATATGATCTGTAATGAACAACTTGTATAATTAGACTTTGTTGTTAAAATGCAGTAAAAAATGCAAAGTTGTGTTGTATCAGAACTTTTCCTTCCATGCTGATTTATTGCTGACATCTGTGTGGATATAACAGCTTAGCCGCTGGAGCATGACTGTTACCCTGCTGCTTTCGGGCCTCTCTTGGCACGGCTCAAATACCAGTTCATTGGAAGCTGGAAACAGAAGCGCAGGTGGCTGCAGGCAAATGTTGCACTATTCAACCAGCATGCCATCAGCTGCCACCAATACTCTCAGGCTTTTCACACTTAAAATATAGATGGACCATTGGAAGATGGGAATTTACAACAAACTGCAGTTTGAAATTGGAAAAGGGAGAGAAATTTTCGTGGTGAATGGGATCACATTTGCTTAAATTTCCAAATGTGCCATTACTATTTGTGGAGCTCTCCTCTTTATTGATACAAGTTTTGTAATCTTAACAAAATTACATTTCCATTACATTGCATTTATACATTTGGCAAATGCTTTTATGCAAAGCGATTTACAAATGATTAATCACTTGTTTCTGGTTTTCACACTTTGTCACGCATTTAGTTAGTGTGCAGCCCTTCCTTTTTGAAATACAGTAATATATGAATGTGAATATTTG
This sequence comes from Crenichthys baileyi, assembly GCA_036173005.1. Lineage (NCBI taxonomy): Eukaryota > Metazoa > Chordata > Actinopteri > Cyprinodontiformes > Goodeidae > Crenichthys > Crenichthys baileyi. The sequence continues at coordinate 115,518 of JAHHUM010000328.1, forward strand.
TTAGGATGATTTTAAAATTTTCCTACCTCGTGTTCATCGTCTCTTTGGCTTCTAATTGATGTTTTATCAAATCAAGAATTCAAAAAGTGTTTGTAGCTTCAGCTAAAAAATTTTTTTTTTCCTTTTTAATTTTTCTAGTTTGATTTAATTTTCAATTTAAAATATATTTTTATTGTGAATCAGTCACACCAAACTCTAAAATTGTGTTTGATTGCAATCATAGCTTGTTCTTTTTTTAGCATTTCTCCAGAAAACAGCATTATTAGGATGTATTACTTTGAGTTTTATTCTTCCCATAATGAATTTCTACCTGATTTGATTTAAGACTTTTCAAAAATTGATCTTCGTTTTAAGTTCTAAAAAATATAATAAGGTTTGTTTAATGGCAGATTAATTAGCTGCACAATGGATTTTCTTGTATAAAAAGATATCTGATGAATCTGATTAAATTATTTTCAATGCTTTTTTGTTTCTCTTAGGGGGCGATTCTTACAACCATGCTGGTTTCTCGAAATTTCTCAGGTAGGACCGTTATGGACTCATTTTATTCAGTTTCTATAACTTAACTCTGAAGTAGCACTAGTCAATAACCAGCTTTGAGTGTAACTCAAATGTCTGTTGAACTCTTGTGGTTGGAGCATGCCATCATCTTGGAAGAACCTCATCTGAAACCTGACTTAATGTGACGTTAAATCGAATTTTAGGTGTGTGCTAAAATGACGGCATTAAACAACAAATCACTTTTCGCCCTTAACCCAAGACTGTTGGTTTGAAGTTTTGAGAGCATGTTATAAAAAGTAAATCACATTATCATTTCATTGCAGTTCAAATTCAGTGTTTTCTCAAACCTTTACTGTATAATTGATTTGCTTTAAAAACAGTGATGCCTCACAGATTCAAGATAGAGGTTGAAAGTTCAAGATGATAAAACAGAAGTACTTCAGCCTTCCTGGTATTGACAGACATTGGCTGCAGGTCCTAATTTGTTCCTGATTCGAAACAGCGTCCCCAACATGGGTACAAATTAACATCCACTGACAGACGGCTCTTTTTCATACTCAAATGAGTCTGAAACAAACTTTTACATGTGCCTAAAGACAGAAAACCTGCTACTTTATAATAAATAACGTTGAGTCTTCTTCCCACAGTAACAACTTCTGTACTGAAGAATGTTGTGCTCCATTCACTGATCTGATTACGATCAGATTTCAGAGACAGTCAAGTTAAAAACCACCTGCTTTCTAGTCGCATCTCTAATGCTTACTGTGAACGCTGGTCCCCAACAGAATGATGTCCAAGTATTTTGGATCTAATTTTGCTTTTTTTTTCTGAACTTTCACAATAAAATAAAGGGAACACTGACTTTGATCCGAAAGCTGAAGATGCATAATGTCTTTGTTCTTGTCTTTTTATGTCTGTATATCCCTGTGTTTGGCATCTCTTTAAATATCTTAGTCAGGAGTTTGAACCTGTAAAGCAATGAAGTGAGACAGAATAAAGATTTGGCCCCCCACCTTATTTAAAACCTTTTGTAACTGATTTTTTTACAACTCAGTTTTATTTATATAGCGCCAATTCACAACACATGTTGTCTAAAGGCACTTCACAAAAGTCAGGTACATACATTCCAATTAATCCTAACCATTGAACAGTGCAGGCAGAGTTAGTTATTTATTCAAATTGGATAAAAAGTTTTCTGTCTAAGGAAACCCAGCAGATTGCATCCAGTCAGTGACTTGCAGCATTCCCTCCTCCCGGATGAGCATGTAGAGACAGTGGACAGTCACTGGCGTTGACTTTGCAGCAATCCCTCATACTGAGCATGCATGTAGCGACAGTGGAGAGGAAAAACTCCCTTTTAACAGGAAGAAACCTCCAGCAGAACCAGGCTCAGTGTGAGCAGCCATCTGCCACGACCGACTGGAGGTTTGAGAGAACAGAGCAGAGACACAAAGAGAACAAAGAAGCACTGATCCAGGAGTACTTTCTATGGGAAGGAAAAGTAAATGTCAATGGATGTAGCTCCTTTAGTCGTTTCACCTAGAAAGAAAGAACAGATAAACTCTGAGCCAGTTTTCAAGGTTAGAGTCTGAAAGAGAGCACATGTAATTAGTTACAGTAAAAGCTCAGTCAATCACCATGTCTAGGAGAGAGAAAGGGTTAAACACTGAAAGACAGGGCCATGTGGATCATCTGTAGAGGGTGAGCATTAAGTTGTTGCCAGCAGAAGCTCGGACGATGCCCCTCCTCAGAAAGGTGTCACAGGTAGACACAGAGTCAGGCCAGATGTAGCTTCTAGGAAGAGAAAAGAGAGAGGACAAAGTTAAAAGCTGAAATAACAGCAAATAATGCAAAATTGGAGAGTAGTGTGAGAATGTAGAGAAGAGGGTGAAAGTGGTCATTATGTCCTCCAGCAGCCTAAGCCTATAGCAGCATAACTACACAGAAAGTTTCAGTCCAGATTATTTAGTTAAATGGCGCTTATTTTCAACAGTGTCGTCTCAAGGCACCCCACAAAGGGTCCCACCGATGGTCATTGTTACTACTAAAAACCACATAGATTGGGATAACTCTCTCTGTCAGACTGATTATAACCATTGGAAAAGAGAAGGGGTCATACAGGTAGCAGAAATGGAGGGTGTGTTTGCACCTCAACCGTAACTGAGCCGGTTTAGGCTAAACCTGACTCCCCCTTACTCCATCCAACAGGATAAACTAAGCCACTCTAACTATAAGCTTTATCAAAAAGGAAAGTTTTAAGCCTAGCCTTAAAAGTAGACAGGGTGTCTGCCTCACGGACTAAAACTGGGAGCTGGTTCCACAGGAGAGGAGCCTGATAACTAAAGGATCTGCCTCCCATTCTACTTCTAGAGACTCTAGGAACCACCAGTAAACCGGCAGTCTGAGAACGAAGTGCTCTGTTAGGAACATATGGAACAATCAGATCTCTGATGTATGATGGAGCTACATCATTAAGGGCTTTATATGTGAGGAGGAGAATTTTAAATTCTATTCTGGATTTAACAGGGAGCCAATGAAGGGAAGCTAAATTAGGGGAAATATGATCTCTCTTTTTAATTTTCATCAGGACTCTTGCTGGACTCCAGCATTTTGAATCAGCTGAAGGCTTTTAACTGCATTTTGTGGACATCCTGATAGTAAAGAATTTCAATAGTCCAGCTTTGAAGTAACAAATGCATGGACTAGTTTTTCAGCGTCACTCCTGGACAGGATATTTCTAATTTTGGCAATGTTCCGGAGATGAAAGAAGGAAATTCTAGAAACCTGTTTAATATGGGATTTAAATGACATATCCTGGTCAAAAATAACACCAAGATTTTTTTACTTTATTATCGGAGGTCAATTTAATGCCATCCAGGTTAAGTGATTGATTAAGCAGTTTCTTTTTTAAAGACTCCAGTCCAAAGACGACAACTTCTGTCTTGTCTGAATTTAGAAGCAGAAAATTTAAAGTCATCCAGTTTTTATGTCTTCAAGACATGCTTGTAGTCTATCTAACTGATTGGGCTCATCAGGATTTATGGATAAGTAAAGCTGAGTATCATCAGCGTAACAGTGAAAATTTATTCTATGCTGCCTGATAATTTGACCTATTGGAAGCATATATATAGTAAAGAGAATTGGCCCAAGTACTGAACCATGTGGTACTCCACAATTAACCCTGGAGTTTAAAGATGATTTATCATTTACATGAACAAACTGGAATCTGTCAGACAAATAAGATTTAAACCAGCCTAGCGCTGTTCCCCTGATCCCTACAGCATATTCCAGCCTTTCTAAGAGAATATTGTGATCGACTGTATCAAATGCAGCACTTAGATCTAACAGAACCAGTACAGACACAAATCCATTATCTGAGGCCATAAGAATATCATTAGTGACTTTCAGCAGAGCTCTTTCAGTGCTAAGATGAGCTCTGAAGCCTGACTGAAACTCTTCAAACAGGTCATTGCTGTGTAAATGCTCACACATTTGATTAGCAACTATTTTCTCAAGAATTTTAGATAAGAATGGAAGATTGGATATAGGTCTGTAATTTTTCGAGTCATCTCGATCAAGCGAAGGTTTCTTAAGCAAAGGTTTAATTACAGCTACCTCAAAAGCCTGTGGTACATATCCTTTTACTAAGCATAGATTAATCATATCTAAAATGGGGCTGGTAATCAGAGGGAACACATCCTTAAATAATTTGGTTGGGATTGGGTCTAACATACAAGTTGAAGGTTTAGATGAAGCTAATATTTCTGATAACTCAGGAAGCTCCACAGGATCAAAACAGTCCAAACACAGATCAGGTTCTACAGTTACTTCCAATGTTGTCTCACTTGTTGAGGATGAAGTAATCATCTTCGGGAGTATGTCAAAGATTTTATTTTTAATAGAATCAATTTTATTTTGGAAGAATCCCATAAAGTCTAGACTGCTAAGAGCTAAGGGAATGGATGGCTCAACAGAGCTATGACTCTGTGTAAGTTTAGCAACTGTCTAAAGAGAAACCTAGGATTTATCCCTTTATTATCTGTAATAATTATCTTTAAAATATACAGGAGATAAAAAAATCAGCAAAAATGACTCAACAATTAAGCTAATTATGTGTTTTTTACCTTGTGGTCAGTGAAATAAAAGTTGCATTTTCGACCATAATACTGAATCTCCTAAAAAAAAAAAAATCGTACTTTTAAAGCCATCCAACTTGGAGGAAAAATTTTTAAAAATATCTGTTGAAACATAAATCCTCCTTGGAGTGAACTACTCAGGAACGTTCCTGATTTTATTTGACCTTTATTTAGAACGTGTCATTAAAGGTGTGTGTTGGTTTAAAATATTTGTGTGTTCTGTGTGTTCATGTGTCTCTGCTGACACGCTGCTTAAGTAAACATGACTCACAGTGGGCTTTCTGACTCTGTAAGCTGCACAGTTGGAAACTGTCTGAGGATCCACTTTGCCACCACTCAGCTGACTCCCACAGACACACACACTCACGCTGACCCAGGTGTATAACTCTGCTGTCTCACCTCACCCAAGCACCTTTTCTCACTCTTTTTCCTCTTTGTAGGAACTGGTACTCCATTATAAGTGTGAGGCCATCAGGTGGATGAGTCAGAGAATGAGAAAGTTTTTTAAAAAGCATCTGAGCCATCAGTGGAAGGAAGTTGTTGCACAGTAAACCAAAGCAAATGCCAGCATAAGTACTTTTTGCATTGAGTTACTGTATTTTCAGCATATTTTATGAGTCATGCTTTATAAAAAGAGTGTAGCTGTACAAACAGATGTGGTGCTATTTATTTCCCTTGTGTTGATGTAATACTTTGTAACAACACCATAAAAAGGTAAAAGAATGATTTTCAAATCTGATTTATCACCTGTAACATAGGCCCACATTCATACGTCAAATTAAACGAATTCTTAGGTCAGCAAGCACTAATATTGCCACATAAATATTAACATTGCTAAATTCTGCATCATTACCATTACCATCATACTAACATTAAGGCTTTTACTGAGAAAACATGCAGTAGAGTGTTAAGCTTCAAACAGTGAGACAAAAGATACGACCTGTTTCTCTTCCTGACATTTTTTTTTTTTTGATTCATGTATGACAGAATATACCAAGTAATGTCACTGGTTGCACAGTTTCACTCAGACGTTAACATTCACTCATCATGGGCATGAATGCCATCTGCATTTTGGGCTTTTAACCATTTATTTTAATGTTTCCTTGTCCAGGATGGAATGATTATATAAAAAAAATAATAATTTAAGTTGGATTGTGGATTTTCTCTAATCATCATAGTGTCAAAATTGTACAGGCTTAAATATTTACATACATTCAGCTAAATGTTTTATTCATTTGAGACAAAATCTTCATTGGTAATCCTGATTGACTGCAGTCTGTACTTTCTCTTCGTCATCATTAAAAGCATTTGCTATTGTCACAGATTTTATTGATTAGTATACAGAGCAGTAGGAAACTCCACATACTTCAATGTATTTTTAAGCCATTCTTAATCATGGGTAAATTCCAAGATCACCAGTTCAAGCAATCATAAGTAATCAAGCATTACTCATAAGGATACGCCACCACTTTGCCTAGGTGTAGAAGGAGAGCCAAATAGTCCCTCTCCAATGCAATAAATTAGTTAAAATGTTCACAAACAACCAAGGAACCAAAAACACTCAAGCCTCATATTGACCAAAATAAAATCCTTTGCTCCAAACGATACTTTCAGACTCATCTTAAATTTGCAGCTGCCCACCTGGTCAAGCGAGGCAAAGACGAGACAGAGATTCAGATGTTCGAAGGAGACAAAGTGAGAGTGAGAAAACTCGACCAGCTGTCAAGCATGGCGGTGGCTGAATCATCATGTGGGGGTTTTTGCTGCCAAAGTCAACTCTGGAAATTTGTTACTTTACTGATATAATAATGACTGCCTTCAAGTTCTTTAACCTTATCTCAAATTAACAGCTAGTTACAACTTGGACATGGTTTGAAACTCCAATAGGACCATTATCCCAAACAGGCACCAAACGGATTTTGAAGTGAACTAAACTGGCTAACGTTCAGCTTGTGTAATATTCTTTACAAAGTGCCAATTTTAACCTCATTACAAATATGTTGACAATGTTTTAGGGCGTCTTGGTGCAGGTGTATGTATATATTTTAGTCTGCTTGTATACTGTAACTCTAACGCTGTGTGGATCACAGAAAATCAGCAATGAACTCAAACTTTTTAATATTTGAAGTAGTTTGTCTGATAACTATTCCATCCTGGAGAAAGAATGATTTAAATAAGTTTTTAAAAAACCAAAATTAATGACATTCCTGCCAGTGACGACTTAATGGGAAATTCTCACCAGAACTGTAAATGAATCCCCACCAATGAGCTCTTCCCAACCCCTCCCCTTGACCTCCTGCTGACTGACTCCCTCTCTTGAATATCGTATCGGCCTTTTCTCTATCTTCCCTCGTCCATCACCTGTTTGATCCTTTCCCCCTCTCCTTTAATGTCTAACTTTTTTTCTTCACGTGTTACTGGGTTTTTGGACTCTTAACAGTCGGCAGCAGACAGACCACCGCTCCAGCCTCTGTGACTGCGGCCGCGGCAGCTGTGGCTGCAGCCGCCGGCACCACCGCAGGGCTGGTGGAACAAGGTAGCACGGTGGCTCACCCAGGGCATGCCACCCCTCTCCCCCTCTGCTCCTTCTCTGTATATTTGATTTTTTTTTTTTATCTTTGACCCAATTCTAAAACTTTCTCTAACTCTCTTCTCATTTCTTTCCTTCCTTCCTCCCTGAGCATGGGATTTCAGAGCATGATGGCTGACCACACTGCTAACTACATCTGTCATCAGTTCATGAGATGCAGGCCTAGCTTAGTTTTCATCCAATTATTTAGCCTGGAAGTATACATTTTTAATGTGTAAACCTACTTTTTGGCAAGAAAATGGACTCGGAGTATAGTTTTTGACAGGGAAACCCTAATTTAATGTTTGCTGTTGAGCTCTTTGAAACTCATAAGAATAACCATATAAGGCAATTTTTCTTAAATATAAAGAATTGATTTACCCACAAGAAATCACTGCAAAACAATTATTTGAGTTTTTGTGTGATTATTTTTGTGTCAATGCTTTATAATAGATTCAGGAGATTACGGATGAAAGCCTAGCTACAACTGTCAACACACGTCACCTCCTGTCTGAGATCTAATGGTGTGGCTTCGGAGCCTATCACTGCTCTGTCATCACTGTTTCATCCTGTCCTCCCCCTCATACACAGAGCATAGCCTTTGTCCTGTCAGACTGATGTTCTCACCTCTGGCTCCTCTCAATCTCTTACTGTCATCTCATGTGTCTCACACCCCCATTTTACATCCATTCTTTTTTTCATCATCTATCATTCGACCTCTCTGATTATCATCTTCCTTCACCCCACCTGGTTCTTCTCCATAATTTCATCCGGTTCACTCAAGGTTTCCATGTACCCACTGTTTCACCCCATCTTAGCTTTTCTCTTCGCTCTTCTTTCCCTCTCTTCTCTTTTCTCTGTCGGACAATGACACTGGAAAGTTCACCCCCTGCAACTTTATAGGATGGATCTGCCCGAGAGCTGTCAGTGAATGCTGCATGGGGCACTGGACTGGTGCATGCGCTGCTGCACAAAAGGGATTTTTGGTGCATGATGAACACTGCAGATGATGCAAGACTGGGCATGCTCACATAGAGTCAAAAACCTTTAGGATGTTGGTTTAATACTTATTTTTATTTAGGGTGTTTAATGACTGCTGTCTGACCTGACTTGTGGCTGTATAGATGTATTTAATGATGTAGATCTCAACGGAACTTTTCACACACGTTTTTTCGGAGTAATTTTTATATTAGCAGCCCTGCACTGAAACATTTGACAATATGAGATTGTTAACAGATTAAATGGAAATGTGATGACAACTTATTTTACTCTGATCAGCGTTAATGTGATAAAGAAATACCTCTGTAAGCTGAAACAGCTGAACTAAACCTGGAACTTTAAAGCTTCATGAACACAAAGGAAGGAAAAAAATATAGTTTGATCTGTTTTTCATTTACTTTGGGACCAAATTCAGTGGAAAGTTCCAAAAAAGTCACAAATCTTCATGTAAAATTCAGTGATATGACTGTAGAGACATGTGGCTTAGCTCTAAAATACATTTAATTTGATGCTTTTGCATATTGCTTGTATGTCTGCCAAGGTTTTTGCAAAGACTCTCTGTCTGACCTGTTGATTGTGTGAATAGTTGAGTCAGCCCAATGTAGAACAATAATGCCGACCTATCCGAGTTGATATCACAGCTGATTGTTGATAATACAGTGCATTTATTATTTTTACCTCTCACATTTTGTCACATTGCAAACACAGACTTTGATGTATTTCATTGGGATTCTATGTGATAAAATAACACAAAGCAGTGCATAATTGTGAAGTGAGAGAAAAATGGTTTTCAGATTTTCACAAATAAAATCGAATGGGGTGCTTTTTTATGTACGCTTTTTTCTTCTTATAATGAAATCTGATTTGTTAGAGAACATTAGTGGGCAAAGAGCATCAATGAAGACCAAGGAACACAGAAGACAGGTGACAGAAACCTTGTGGAGACGTTTCAAACAGGTTTAATTGTTATAAAACACATCCCATATCTTACTGAGCACTATTCAATCCATCATCTGACAATGATGGGGATGTCACAACCTCAAACCCAACAAGACATAGCCAAGAACCAGTAGACAGGAAATCTATGTTTCATGCACTCCACAAATCTGGCTTTTATGTAAAAAGAAAGCCATTGTTGAAACAAAGGCATAAGAAATCCCAGTTTGCTACCAGCAATTTTTAAGGCATAGGAACCATGTTGGAGACCTACACCTGAATCCAAAATGCTGGAAAACTAGCCATGCATATCACCATGGATGCAACTTCTTCAGTGCTAAACATGGTGGGGGCAGCATCATAATGTAGGGATGCTTTTCTTCAGCAGGGAGAGGGAAGCACTTACAGGCTGCAAAATACTTGAGACTGAAGATTCAGCTTCCAGCGGGACAGCACAAATTCAATTAAATAGTTTAGATCAATGCGTATGCATGTGTTAGAGTGGACAAGTGGAAGTCCAGACCTAAATCTTAGTGAGAATCTGTGGAAAGTTTGAAAGCTCATGCTCTCCATTCAGAATGCTTGAGGTTGAGGTATTTCGTTGAAAACCATGAATTGTTTTCCTTCAGGCTTCCCAATTATCCACCTAATCACATAAAATTTAATTGAAATACATTAAGGACTGGGGTTGTAACAGGACAAAAACCCCTTTCCAAGACAGTAAGTTTTTGTGTTGGTTTAGCAGATGTGCAACCACGACCAATGATTTCTTAGACTGGTTTCCTGTGCATGGCCATGAGGATCTGTAACATATCATGCAGAACAAGCAAAGTTTGGACTGCTAGCATATGTGTTTTTCAAAATGGGAGAAGAGCCTCTACATGGTTTCAAGGTACAGGTTTGAAGAAACAGGTTTGCATTGAACATCTAAAGAAATTTCTGGGCTGTGATTAAAGGGAACAATCAGTTCAGTTATTGGTGGTTTTTGTTTCCACAGCTAAGATTTCATAGTTTTCAATCATGTCAAACTTATCTTAATGTCTGTGTAGTCATAGCTAAGTATTGTCATTTTTCTCTTGGTTATTACTGATAGTCATTGCAGACCACATCAGCCTATACAAATGCAACAGGACCCAACCTCAAACCTTACTAATGGTGTCAAACATGGATCTGATCTACAGCTTTTTCCAGCCTCATCTTTCTTGAAAAATGTTTAATTTTCTTCTGTCGATGAAAACCACTTACACAGACTGTAATAACTCTCTGACATGACAGCCTAGCTGTCAGCTAAGGAGATGTAAGTGGTAGCTGTGTCCTTGTTTCTGTGGTCCACCGGGACCCCTTGGTCCTCTCCATGTCCCTCAGCTTCCAGGAGGCTCCAATCAAATATTTATAGTGATCTGCCTCACCATCTTACAGGAGGCCCTGTTCCATTTTGTATGTCATACACACAAATGCAGTCACCATCTAGCGGTACTTGTTCTGTTTTAGGCAGGGGTAAATGATGTGTTTTAAAGAGAAGGTATTCAGGCAGCCTTGCACCTCAGTGCAGTTTGGTCCGACCTGTTCATGTGACTCCATGCCCATCCTTGCTCTGTTCCTGCAGTGATGCATCTTGCTATTTTTAACAGATTCTTGTTGGTGATAGTTTGATTTTTAATCTGTTCTTCCTCTCTCTTCTCGCTTCATGTGTAATTTTTGGCAAGGTAAGGAGCGCCCCATTTTTCCACAACTGTGGTTTCAAATAACCTCCCTTGTATTTTGACTTTTAAGAATTCCTTAGAGTCCCCTCACTGTGCTTGGAGTTGAAAACCATATTTAACATGTTTAACATCTGAACGCTCAGCGAGATTGCCATCCCCACTTACTTTTCCTCTCTTCTCTCATGTCCTCTCCTCCTCTGACAAACCAACAGAGAATAGGACAGAACGAACTTGACTCTTTTTCTGACACCATTTTTTCTCCTTCAGAAGCAGCAGCATTTGGAAGTAGACTGAGGAAGAACAGCATTACAATAAGTAGTGTACATTCATGCCACTTTCTCCTCTATTTGGATCATGCTCTATTTATGTATCATGTCCTTTTCCTTCCCCCTATACTGTTAAATATGAAAATTTATTTCAAGCATGAGATACTTCATCAGTGAGGCAGACATGAACAAAGTGGGAGAGTTACTGTATGTCCGTTTCCGACCTATTGTTTTTATATCAATTCTTCCTGCTTTTAAATGTCTAAACATACATTTAAATCTAGTCTAATAAAAAAGTAGTAAATCCAAGCTTCTTTATCTTTAAATTTATCAGCTTTTGCAACATGTTGAGAGAAGAACACAAAAAAAATTCAGACTGAGAGCAAGATGTTTTCCGAAAAAGAGACAATAGGAGGAGATGAAGAAGGAGAGGGTGGAAAACATGCCAGACTTCCAGAAATAGTGTTTTTACGTAGCCGGCGGGATGTTGATGTGATCTGATTGGACTTGAAATTGCACTCAGCAACTTGAAAAGTCCCAGCAAGGACTTCATCCGTGGAAGTAAGAAAGCCATGACTGACAATTTAACCAGCAGGTCATGAATTATTCACTAAAATGTACCAACAGTAACCTAGAACACATAGGTTGCTCATGTTTAGGTTATAATGATAATATCAAATCATCTAATGTGTACCTGATATAGTTCAGCTAAGTTTACTCATATACTGTCAATTTACACCAGATGTAATTTCATAATAACCCAATGAAACATGTAGAAAAATCACATGTACAAAATCACTAATGCTACACTTGTAATATGTAACTGTTTATTTGTAATTTAAATTAAACAGAGTCTTTATGAATGTTAAATTGGTAATCAATGACTTCCTGTTTCCATGCAATTAAAAACAAGATGTGTCAGAGGTCCATTTCTCAATAAGACAAACAAGAGAACATGTGACTGATGGCTATATTTGTTTATCTTCATAAGTAAGGAAATGGGTAAAATAAAATGTTAATTTGCGACTTGCTCATATTTACAGTCTTATTTAGTCATATGTAAAAGCTGAAAGGTTTATCTTGTCACCCTACAAGATGGTGAGGATGGAAGAAAGAAATAAAATCTCCAAAGCCCAATGAACCGTAACAAAGGGTGGCATCTAAGTGTTCCAAGTCTCCATTAGACCCACAACCGTTAGACCCCATCAACATCCTAGCTGTTTTTTTGGGAGGCATGTTCTTCCATAACAAATGTAAATGTATTGACTTTGCTAAATTCTAACAGTAGGCATGTGCACCTCTTTGTGGGTCCAGGTTTAAATAAAATACATATGAGGAGGATCCGAGGTGCTTTGGACTTATCTTCCAAAGCTCCTAGGAACGCTCTTAAGGTGAATGGCATTATAAAAAAAAATCGATTTGTCTCTACCAGTAAACTAAAAATGGGTCACCATTGAGTCTTTCAGGATAATAATTCAAAACTTATGGCCAAATTACCACAGAAATGTTGCGGCAAACCAACATTTTACCTCTTTCCATGAAGACCTCAGTCGGCTGACCCAAATCCTATAGAAAAACTGTGGGGCGAGCTCAGGAGATAAGAGCATAAAGAAGGACCCAAGCCTGTAGATGATCTAGAGACTGTGCAGATACCTCTCTTTTTATTCTCCAACTTTGTGAAATTTTATAGAAGACTCATTGCTGTCCTATTGGGAAAAAAAGGGTTGAAAAATTACTTACAGTTCAATTCAGTCCAGTCATGCTGTCAGAATATATATTTTTAAAAACGGTTTCATGAAATGTTTTCTTTCATATGTAATTAATGCATGGATATTTGCTCCAGCAATAAGATTTTACTACAAACATTTTGTGGTAAATGATTAAATCTATGCATCTCATAATGACCTTCAGGTTCTTCTTCTTGGTGCACAATAAAATGGGATTTGGAATTTTTCATTTATGCTTAAGAATAGGTGATAATGACCGAAACTGTTAACACTAAAATTTGCTATATTTATTGTGATGAGTATAAAGTGGTGATTAAAAAAAGTTATAAAATTCAAAATGTTTTTTCCGCTATTATTCTGAAACTGCTAGCAGTCTAGCGCCACACGAACACTAAAATTGCTCTAAAAACCAAATATTGAAAAGGCCACTTCACTTCACCTGTTCAGTGCACAATAATTTAAATTATTCATTTTAAATCCAAACATAATATGTATTATTCCATGGAGTCCATAGTGGATAAATAATTCAGTAAGAAACAATTTCAGTTGTAATATCAGTTTTGGGGGTTTGCAAACATCAGTCGCATTGCAAAGTGACTGATTATTATAACATTAGTTTTTTCTGGTAAAACAATCATGCCTGACACATATTATGTATCAAGACAGTCAGAGCAGACTGGGCTTCTTCAAATGGTGACAACCTTTGTTTATTTTACCAATGCTCATTGTTTGCATGTGAACTTCAAAGGAAGTGTACAAAAATCAGCATTTTTCTTTTCATTGTGCGTTAAGTCTAGAGGACTGTACTTATCAAACTTGAAATTAATATTCTTTGACTAAAGGTTTTCTAAATGCTGGACCTGTAAAACCGACAATAATCCATTAAAACCCATTACTTTGTGTATGATGGAAGTCTTTCTTTAAACATTTGCCCTGACATTTGGGAATGTGGGATACGAAAAGCATTAAAAAAAAGCACAGATTCATGCATCTTCACTCAAACATATAACAATTGTTTGTAATCTTTTACCCCGACTCACTCTAGCAACACTTCTGGCTCAGATTTGGAGTCCCCCTGGGGGGACATTATTAAATCTAGTCAGACCTCCTTCAATCTGTTCTTGAAGCGGAACCACCTCGAATAGCAGAAATAACTCGCAGACTGCTTTCTGCTTGCAGTTTCCATTAGCTGTTGTAAAGGCTGGTTAGTATTAATATTCATCAGACAACGAAGTATTATTCCCTCGCTCACCCCTTCCCTCATTAAACTTCATTAGAGAGCAGACCGAAAACTAATCCTTCTTAAGGCCTCCACAGGCAGGGCTTATTTTTGGGTTTACATGGCCGCTGTGTGTGGTGTTCATCGTTGTTTCAGCTTTCTTCTAGTCCTGCGGGGAACCTTGGAGTCTTGGAACAATAAATCAGAGAACATCTTTATTTCACTGACAACAACGTTCTTATTATTTACTCATAAAACAGCTCTGTAGCTTTATGTGGAAGTAAGCTTGAAGTTCCACTTAGATAAAGTTTCTATCCATCTCAGTTCAAAGTATAGAACGATAAGACAACTTAATTTAAGCGCATCCTGTTTTGGGAGAAAACAACAGTAAGAAAAGTTGAATGGCCCTTAAATGAGTCACTAACTTAAAGCAGTGCTGGAATGTGGAGGTAGGTGTAATTTCTTAACTGGAAGGTGTCAGTTTGCTGCGCAAGTTGGCCGCAGATGATAAGTTGCTTTTTCTCTGTCTGTCTAAGGCTACCGCTGCTAATTGTTGCTTTATATAAAAGAACGATTGACTACAAAGTTGGACTGTATAGTATTGGGAAAACGTGACACTGTGATTGCGATTAACCCACATTTTCATCACTGCTCTATTGTTTCCATTATAACTATATTCCCACCACTCCCCTAAGCTTTAGCCTTTATGTCACTAAGATCTGGATCAGGCATGGACGTGTAGTACAGCAGAAGTTTATCAGACTTTCTTTTTTCTTGCCGAGTTTAAATGCATGACACATGAGATATGATAGCCTACCAAATGTCACATCCAAGCAGTCCCTCTTTGCAATTGTGATATTGCACGCATTGATAATGCATTGAAATTGGCACTTAGTATATTGTGCGGATCTACTACAAAGATCAGTTAAGAACAACATATCTTGAAAATGCAGTGAATGTTATCTTTGAAGGCTTCAATCTAAGCTCAACATGAAACAGAGTAAAACACTGAATGTTGCTTCCCTTGCATTTGTCCCTGCAGCAGCCAAGACCTTGCTTAACAAAAAGGCAGATGTTAAGGTAAGACTTTATTGTCTCCCTCACACTTTTCAACACTTCCTTCTCTTCTTTGTCTTTCCTATACAGTCTGTCTCCTCTTCCTCTTTGCTGATTTTTCTGTTTTGCCTTGCTTATTTTTTGCCTTGCTGTTGTCTTTCCTTGTGATAGATGTTGGATTTGTAGGCTTGTTTTTCACTTGTGTGCATCTAAACGAGGGCTTGGGAATTTTCATATCTGACAGTTTTAAAATGGTTATTTAAAGGTTATTCTGAGATTTTTATTTTGCTTAATAAAACAGCTCTTGTCTGGATACACATCTACTGTGTTTCTGCTCTTGCATCAGCTTGCGTGTTGCTTGCTTCCAGTAGCACGTTCCTTCTAAAGGCCCCTTTATTTTGATCCACCCTTATCTGCATCTTCATTATTGAATATAACCATCTGTTAGCCCTCCTTATTTAATCAATTCCTCTCCCTCTCATTCCACCACACTTGCCTCTTCCACCTCCTCTTTCATTGCTTCCTTTTCCTCCTCACCCCATCTGGTCGTTAACCCCACATTCCCGCTCATCCTTTAATGAAGATCTCTCACCATCCCACGCTCACGGAGACACTCGGCAGTTACACATCCCACACACGGCTTCCATCAGTACGTCTGCATGCATGGTGCCGAAGCATGGAACATACTGTTCAGTTATGCATTATGTTGGAGTTTGCATGTGTGTTTGTCAGTACGTCCAGTTAAAATAAACAAAACCTTGAAAGTGAAAATGTGGGTGTGAGCATGCCTGCACATGGAGAGTGTGTAAGCGTGGGTGTCAGTGTAAGTGTGTGTGCGAAGGCCCCCCTTCCTCCCTGCTCATTCGGTTCACCAGGGAATGTGACTCCGGTTCCAGGAATAGCTGCCAGTCTGGACCCTGGAAGCTCAAACGACAGAAATAGAGTCTTACTTCCACTGCGGCGCACTCATCGCCTAGCAACAGGCTCCCCACACACTCACCCCGAAGCATTTCTAAAGCCGTCCTCTTCATTTGCCAATGTCCCCGCTTTCCTCCTTTTCTCCTCCCTTGTCACAATTGCCTTTCCTTTCCTCCACGTCTCCTCATGTTTTTGCGGCCTTCTCTCATCGTTTTCAATTCTACGTTATTTCTCCCTCCTGGGTCATTAATGCGTAATGGCACCTGACGCTTCTCAGCTGTAGCACCTGTCCAGTGCATGCAGGCGGTCTCTCTTTGGCACTAGTTACCCACCACCTCTAGGCTCCTATGCTGCCAGTTACCTCAATTAAAAACACATCATTTAGCATTTCAAACAGTGTTGATCTGTTAATCATACTGTCACTGGATATATTTATTATGAAATGACTTAGAATGGCTTTAGTTTCTATTGAGTATAAATAGATTTCTATTCAATTGTCTAATTTTTACGGTGCCATCTTGTTTCTTGTTGCTCTTAATGTTGTTAAAAGATGTAAAAGTCAGCAGATTTTTGCTTTTTCCACGCTATATTGCAAACTTCATTCTCATATGTCTTTTCGCTGATTTCATTCTTTTCTTGCTTCCACCACCGTTCTTTTGCAATAACTTTCAAAGTCAGACTTCTCTATTGACGGTCTTTTCTTCATGAATGCCATTTCCTTTTTTGGGGCAGAAGTTATATTTTCTTTTTCAGTCGTTATTGCTTGCTTTATGTTCTCCCAACCTCTTCTTTTTATACATCATCTGTACATCCATCAATAAATCCATCCCATCAATTGCCTGAGGACAGAAACGCAAGTCCAGCTCGACTGTCCAGTACATGGTGAGCATGCTAATTACACATTTGAACTGTCACTCCTTTTTTGATCATAATGTTCAGCTGACTTTCATTTGCCTCATCCATCTCTCCCTCACTTTCATTCCATTTGATTGCAAGTGTCGGTATCTTTTTTTGTTTTTATTCAAACAGTTGGTGAAATAGGTGGAAATGTGCCTTTCAGTGCTTCTTCTGAAGTGCAACGGGTGGCATTTCTCATAATTGAACTGAACACTAAAATACAGATTCCTTTTTTTCGTGACCTTTGATCACTTGGTGATTCAGGATGAGTCTAAAACCAACCCCTAAATTATTTCAAGATGAGGCACAAAATTCTGGAAGGGAAAGTATGGGGTAATAACGCTGTCAAAAAAAAATGTGTATGTAAAGACGGAAATGTGTGCATATTAGTCAATAGTTGTGCATAAGTAAAATCCAAAAGAGGTATTGTATAATTTCTCTATAGGAATACAAAATAAAATGTTACAGCTTCCAGAAATTACAAACACAAAGTTCAAGTTTACAGTTGTTGTTTATTCTTTATGAATACAATATGATATAACAGTTTGTGAATACGATTTATTTTCTATGAGAAGACGAATTTACATCGTCACGTGATCTCAGGCTCAGGTAATGGGAGATAATTCAGTCTAAAAGGAATATTAGGCACAGAGGGGAGATAGAGGGAGGAAATCAAGAGTATAAATAAAGCATTGTATTTATTTTTATGAAATACAAAACTAAAACATTGAATATAGAATAAAGTGGGTGGAGTTATACAATGATGTACAGTAGGTGGCGGTATGCACCTCTGAATTTGTTGCATACCGCCAGCAGAAGAAGAAGAACCAGCAGCACTAGGGCCAAGATGACGGACCAAGAGCATATATTAACGACATTAAGACATATATAAACTTTTTAACATTACCTGGCTTTGTACCGTAGTTTCTTGGTCCGTCATCTTGGCGCTAGTGCTGCTGCTTCTTCTTCTAAAGAAAATGACTTGTAAATATCTCTGGTATATACTTCTAAATAAAAGTACAATTTTCAACACTTTTTCCTGCGTTCAAGTGTTAGAACTTCATGAATAACATCTCTCTGGTTTAAAAATTTTCAATGAAAAACCTGTTTAAACCAAATAAGTACTGTAATTAAATGTGAAGGCTATTTGACTCTCTAACTTGTTTCCCTCTTCTGACTTTTTTGGACTTTTTCCTCCTTTCTTCTAATCTCCCAGTGTACAACGTTTCTTTCCCACTTGGGAAGCTGTCTGTGGGTTTTGTCCTTATCCTTCGTCTTACTTATCTTCAAGAGCAATGTTGGGTAACTTCTCAACAACTTTCTGTTTCGCTCTTCTAATAAATCATACTGTGGTCTTGCTTCCAATAGGACAACAATGAACATGATTAATTTAGTCTTTTCTGAGCTTTTTTTCTCTAACATGGTATGATGGAAGCCCCGCTGGAGCTGATTGTTGATGAAGAATCATTTATCCTGTGTGGTTTGACAGAGGAAGATGGGCTTGGCTGTTGTAATGTCTGTATGAGAGGAGGAGTTTGCTTGGGAATGGTGGAGTTTGACTTTACTGCATGTAATTGTTTTTATTTTAATGGCTGTTCAATGTTTTTGTGCTTTTTTTCCTGCCTCTATGTGCTCACCAGTTCTCTCTATCCTTCCCTCTCCAGTGTAAGTTCACTGGTGTATAAATATCACATTATGGCTAGCACATTAACACAGATACACAAACTCCCTTTTAACCTTCATTTTACAATAAACCGTCTCTCTGATTCAGCACAGCAGATTACAGAGGTGCCTTCAAGGTGAAATTGTTCCTTTTTAAAATCAAGATGCAATATTATCATTAACTTGATCAGGTGTGATCTAGGCCAAACTTTCCCTATTCTCTCCTACATATTTCTTTCCCCTCCCTTTTAAAATCTTCCCTCCCACATCACACAATTCTTGGCATTAAGTAACCGTTGACCTCATTTGACCTCGTACCGATGAGTAGGAACTGCTGAGACGGAACAGAGTCGCATGGTTAAGATTTTATGTAATGGGAGCTGACTTTCTAAAAGTGACTCACTTTGATGATTCACTTCCACTCCCAGTATTCTGCTCCACTTAGCAATTTCAAGTTGATGTTTATTTAATGCAGATTTGATGCCAAAGCTCTATGATCTGTGTGATCTATGAAGGAGTGGCTGCTCTTTGATATGCGGCCTTCTGAAGAGCATTTCCACAAAGTTTTTAACAGGAGGTTCGAGGCCAAAAAGCGTTGTTGAATGGTTGCTATGTGTAACCCTTAACAGGAGGCGTCAGTGGTGACTATGAGATGATGTCAGGCAGTACCACTCACCCTTAATACGTCACCTCTTACGATAAACAAAGCAGTTTAGAGGAATAACATTTAAGATAGTGTTCACTGTTTATCTCTGCAATGGCCTTTTACTTTCTGGACTTCACACTGTACATGATATGCACCTATTTTTATCCTGCTATGCTTGTGAGGTCATTCACATATGATTATATTCCCTCTCTTTATATGGAGATTTTTATTACACATCTACTGAAAATAAAACTTAATAGAAAACAAACAAAACTCATCTGATAACTTATATACAGCACCCTCCACGTTTATTGGCACTCATGGTGAAGGTATGCAAAACAAACATTAAAATAAAGTTATATTTTATTGCAGTCTGACAGTACAAATGTAGAAAAATCCAACCTTTGGTGCCATCTCCTACAGTTCCTAAAGATAAATGTACCTGAAGCAGGTACTTCTTACACATTTTACCAGGGGTGCCAATCAATGCGGAGGACACTATGAATACATCTATAAAGCAGTTCTATCATGCTTTCCAAGGAGCCGAAATTACTTTTAATCTACAAAAATGTTCTTGATTACTAGTTTTCTAGGTTTTCTGTGGCATTTTCAATACTTTTTATTTTGACTTTTGCTGCTTTTTCACTCACTTTTTATGAAGTTATTGCACTTGATAAACACCATATTTTGTGATGTTTTCTTACAAAAACAGGAATTTGGACAAGAAGATGACAAAAATGTATAAGGCTTTAAAATTATCTAGAGACAGATGGACAGTATCATACTCGTGTACCTTTAAGAAAGAAAAAACAATCCAACAATGACATTACAGGACCTGAGAGATGCGTCGTCCTTCAACTAATCATCTACTGTATGGCAGCTTTTCAGCAAATAGCTCATTGGTAATCACCTTTTTTGTGCTAAAATAAAATCTTTATGTGAGTCTGTTATATCTGTGGTATTTTGCAAAGATTTAAATAAACAAATTGAAGCATACTGTGCCTTTATGACAGACTCCTGC
Source organism: Crenichthys baileyi (assembly GCA_036173005.1). Classification (NCBI taxonomy): domain Eukaryota; kingdom Metazoa; phylum Chordata; class Actinopteri; order Cyprinodontiformes; family Goodeidae; genus Crenichthys; species Crenichthys baileyi. The sequence continues at coordinate 135,774 of JAHHUM010000328.1, forward strand.
AATAAAAAGCTTAAAGATCCAATTTAAAGTTGATTCTCTTAAGAGATGCATTAATGCATTTTACAAAACAACTATTACATGTAAAAAGAGTTTACAGATTATCCTTATTTATGGATCAAGTGATATGTCCCAGACCTTTATCAAAACAAAGTGCATCAAAGAACATGCTGTTTGTTGCAAGTTTATGTCCTAAAAGAGATGGAAACATACCAGAAAAAGCACTTCCTAGTTCATACAGTCACATAATATATTTACCTATAAAGGAGTGAACAAGCAGCAGCTTTAAAAGAGAAAAAAACGTGAAGAAAATATTGATTGAAAATAATTTAAAATATTACAAGAAAGTCTGGCTCCTTGGGAACAAAATTAATGATTGAGGGATGGCTCAGGACCTGTGCACATTGCTGTATGTCTAAGTAAAAAGAAAAAAACATAAAACTGCTATCTCACAAACATTAAGTCAAAATGCTTGCAGTCAGTTCATACCCCATCACAGTGAAGAAAAACACACATACACCTGCATGGACAACACTCTCTTGCTGTTGTTAACACTCTTGTTGTGTCTCTTCCCTTCTCCTTTCCTTTCCTGCACAGCCCCAGACAAACAGCACCAAAAACAGCATAGTCACCAGTCCCAAAGGAAACATCCCTTCACCTGCTCTGGTATTTACCTGCCAACCTCCCTTCACCTGTGTGTGTTTGTGCCTTAAACCTCCCTGTCTTCGCCCTACTGCTCCCTTTTTGTTTACTTCTCGGTGCATCCACCAGTTGTAGGTAATCTTTGGCCAGAGTGGCTGGTTTAGGTTTTAGAGCAGCAGGTAGTGTCAGGAGACACAATGCCGTGGCATTTTACCCGTCTAAGTAAGTTTTCTAATAAGGACTGGACACTGACTGCCTGCAGGGACTGTCAGTGTGATTTTTGCCCTGTTCTTCTCGTAGCAAAACTGATCTCCATTGTGTGAGTCCAAAGATACACCAACATCGGTAAAATAACACCACAACCGACTTTCTTCTGTTCATGTTTTAAATCTGATGGGTTGAAATGGAAGCCTGCATGTTAATAGACTTGGAGGAAATTTATGCTTATTATCAGCAACCATTTTTAAAATGTTTAACCTAGTACAAATAAGATTAAGATTGAGAAAACTATTTGTCCCAATGGGTAATTCATTAGGTAGTTCATAACATGTATCCTGAAAAGAATAATAAACCATTAAGTAACAAAAAGTAGTAGATTAATAATAACTAATCCAACAACGGCATCCTCTGAACAGATGTGTTTTTGTGCTATAGACACAGTTTGATTCTTTTACTGACTTGGAGAGCTCCTCACAGACAGGCACCAAGTTCAATCAGAGGTCTTCTGCACCCAGGCAGGTCACTGAGGTCCTCTGACCAGGGCCTGCTGATGGTTCCCCATACTAAGATGAAAGCAAAAGGAGACTGAGCATCCATTCAGTGGCCCCCAGACTCTGGATCTCTCTTCCTTTGGACTTGAGATCTGTGCACTATGTGGTCTCAGTTAAAATATATATCTTTGAAAAATCCTTGTAAATCTGCTTTTAATTAACTTATCTTGTTTTTGGGGTTTTTGTGTTGCATTGCTAGCTCTTTTGACGCACTTTGTGATTTTATGCTTCCAAAGGTGCTTTATAGATAGATTTTATTTGCTTTATAATTTTCAGTTCTGACTAGTCATAGGCTGCAATTAGGTTCTTATGGTATGATAACCCTCAGTATTTTTTGACAGTATCGATTCATTTGAAACATAAGCTTAAAACATGTCTCAATTGCCTTTATTCACAATGGAAAAACAACAGTGTTGCTGTTAAAATACTTTAACTCCATATAAAAATGTTCTTCTTATTTGAATGCATAGACATACACATGGAGAGTGATTTACCAGTCATTTTCTTTTAGCTACAGACATTTTCAAGGATCTCAAGTAGTTAGATGAAATCTGAAGTCACGGCCATTTAAAAGAGCAAGTTTGTTTTAAGCTGTTTTAGGTGAAAACTCATGTCGCTCTTGTACTTTCTCTGCCAGTTTCATGGGGCTAGGAACAGCAACATTGAAATTCATAAACTTTTTAAAACCTTGGTACACCCAATGCCATGTCAGAAAGCTTGAGTGAAAAATTAAGTGCATTTTATTATAAAGGCAGGATAAACCTATTAAAATATGTTTATTGTACATAACAAAAAAGAACAATCCTAAATTTTTAAAGCAAAGAGTGAAGAAGTTTCATGTTTTGTTAATACAGTAAAATGCTTCTTGAGGGAAATGCTTGTTTTCTTCTTGCCAAACCACACAAAGCATTGCACATTTTCTGGAATAATTTATGTCAATACTGTATTTTAAGCTTTAGTCTTTCTGTACCAGTGTCTTGTTAAAAATTCATGTGAAACTGTCAGAATACAACCATCACTTATTTCAGATCAGAACATTTCAAACATTCATCAATTAGTTTTCTTAAGAAGTTAAAAGTTCAGTTTCTTCTGCTTGCTTACAAGCCTTTGAGAGCAGATTGCTTTGGAAAATATGTTTTATTCTTTCCAAATTGTGCAAAATGCAGTATGTGTGTTATAAATTCATGTTAGATGTTGGGCTTTATTTCTTTAATTCCACATTCCTAAAAGTAGGTTTTTTAAGATTAATTATATATTCTTTCTTCCTACTGCTGAAATACTTTTCCAAGGCTCTGTATAGCCGCTTGTACCCTCAGGCCACAGTTATATATGGGTGGAAACGTAGCTCCAGATGCCGCTCTCGTGATCTCAGTAACTGACATGTTACACAGCTGAGCATGTAATAATAATCTATAACATCTACTCCGCTGAGTAAAAAGCAACACGTGCCGCCACATGTGCGTGTGTCTAAACCAAGCATGCTCGCTGTGTGTTCCTCGTGTGTGTGTTTATGCACTCTGTTCAGCTCATGTGAAAAGTGTTTAAGGGGAGAGTTACACTTTTATTTTTTACAAATGTTCACTGAAGCTGTTTGTAGAACAGACAGATTCTCTGATTCTTGAAAGGAACTGAGAGTCGGAGGGAGGCTGGGATTTGTTTTATGCTGCCAGGGACTCAAGCAAGTTTGTGTTTAGTCTTTAAGTATGTTAACTCATGCTTGTCGAATTGGGAGGACACTGCTTTCACTTCCACAACCCTAATCATCTGACCTGGAAGTTGTTGGGTCATTTGAAGGGATCTGGAAGGCATTAATGCATTCAAACCAACTCAGTCTTGTTTTTGTGACTCCAAATTGTAATGAATCAGTTACACTGAACCAAAGTGAGGTCAGTGGTGCTCCCTTCGCCCACCGGATGATACAATGCCATCAGCAGTCACACCCACCTAATGTGCAAACCCCAGGTACTTTGTTCTCACTCATGATCATTATCATCTGAGTTGCCATCAGTGCCTGTTTCCCTAGGAGACTGTTGCCTAGGCAACACTAGGAGCATCACAGAGAGAGAGAGACAGCTAATGATTGGTCATCACAGAGGTGGCACTTCCTGCAGGGAGAGGAGTGTTGAGGACATGGAGGGTGCTGATGGGTTCTGATTTACTGTATTTCCAGTGAAGACTGAGAACAGCTGTAGAAAAAGTGAGGGAAGAAATCTGTGAACGGCTTGAGTCATGAGGTATCAGAGCCAGCTGAAATATGAAGGGAATAGTGTCTAACTGTATGTCACAAAAGTCAAGAAATGGGGTTTGATAGGAGGCTTGAGTCAAACTCTGACAATGCAATATGTAATTTAGGGGGTGGCTAATGTTATATTGTTACTTAAACGAAGTATATTAGAAAGGGCACAATGTTTTTCTGTTTTTCAAAGTGTTCCTATGCATTTATTTGTGGCATCCTGTAGTAAAGGCCCGACTTGGTGCAAACATTCCAACTGTCAAACCACCATCTCTGAATTTTTGTTTATAGATTATAATCCTGAAATAATGGTTCTCACTGTTTTATCTTCTCTTTTGAGACGAGGGTGATAGAACAGCTTGACCTATTTTTATCTTGGGGGTTATTGCAGTTTTTGTGCAGGGTTTGCCATCCCCTTGTGAGTTATGTCACAGTACACTTTATGCATAATATATGAGCTGGCTGATTCTTCTCTTTTGCTTTCTTACAATCCACATGATTCAGTGCATGTTTGTATCATCGAGAACATGGAGAGCAGTTCAAAATTTTGCATGCACAGCTGGCTGGTCCAGAAATAAGACATTGCTCTCGTACGGCGGAGTCAGGCTAAGTTCAGGTACAGAAAAGGACACAGTTGGTTTACCTGTTTAATGCGTGTTGTGGGGAAATCTGTGCTTTCTTTGCACAAGATTTTTAAGTCAGAGTAGAGTATTCTTTAAAGTTAAAAATGAGTTTGATGAGCTGATTTTAAACTATATTGTTGGATGACTGTTTCTGTTCTTCATTCATTTGTCTGCCGGGAGCAGAGCTGATTCCAAATTACAGTTTTCAGCTCATCCACCCACTCTGTCGAATTGTTGGAGGGTTCTACCCCCATCTCTTACACCAGCATTCCAAGAAATCTCTGTTCATCCAGCTTTCCTGTCTCTGTCTCTTCTTTTTCTTTACTTTGCCCATTTCTATTTAAATTTACTTCAAATTCTGCTCTTTCTTTCTCTCTCACTTTTCCTCCATATTCTTCCACCTCCCCTTATATTCTTTCAGGAACCTCAGACAACTGTCATCCATAATCCGGTGGACCGGACAAAGGTATTCTCCTTTCCCGAGTCCTGACCTCACTCCTCATCCTTTTCTCTCATTCCTCTCCTTTTCCTTCTCCTATTCTTATTCCATTTTTTTCAATATGCATCTGTGTGAGTGCACCATTTCATTGTGTGTGGATATAGTGTTTGTGTGTGTGTAACAGATTGAACTCCACAGATATATGCTGTTATGAAAAAAAAAATGTTTAGATTGGCTAACAAGTGTTCCCTACCTTTTCATGTTTATTTGTTACAAACGAGCTTTCTAAGTCAACAGTCCTACAGGAGGAAGACCCGCTGATGATCTCTCTTGCAGTCACCTTTTTCATGACGTTCTGCTTAGTAAAAAACTAGTATTTGCTCCTGCCTGGCCTTAAGCTCAGTAAATGTTATTACCTCGACTTCCTCATAGATGTGTTCCCTACATACAGTTGCATATGAATCAATTAGAATATAATTAAAAGGTATCAAGCAGTTGATAGCTAAATGCATGAAAAATCTGCAGCAAACAATTCAAAAGTTAAATAAAAACTGACCTAAAACTTAGTAGTACTTTATTTGATTTGATAGCTTTGCATCAAAGTGCATTATCTGGTTTTCAGTTTGTTTTTATTACCTGAAAAAAAATAATGTTGGCTTTTCATATCGATTATAGAGTATAAATATACAAATGCATCAGTTTTTACCAACTGTATCTGATCAAGAATATTGGATCCGGATGGACCCGTGTTCAATAGCAAAATGTGCAGATGTGTTGAGTTCATCCATGTAATGCAGTGCACAACAAAAATATTTACCTTGGAGACTTAATAGAAAAAAAAAAATTCCCATAATTACTCAGTGGTTTTTAAAAATCTTTGTAAGAAATTATATTTTTAGAGATAAATTGTGCTTGTTTTTAAATTAGACTCCTTTCATGATTTGTTTATATTGTCCTCAGTATGCTTGGACTAAGACATGCGAAATAATTATTACTAATGTGTTTCTTGGTTTGGAAAAAGTGAAAATAATTCAATTTATTTAGATTTTTTTCTAAAATGCCAAATAATAGTAAATGTTATTTTTTGGCATTTTAACTGACAATCAGGTCATATTCATATCCAGTTCTCTAGACTCCACTTTGGTCCAAATTCTGTTTAGATCAGTCCAGTTTGTTCCCATACAATCCCGGTCAGAGTCAGGTCCAATTAATAAATCAGTCCAGTTATAAAACAGTCATATTCAGCCAATCAGATGATGCCAGTGGGTAAAAAGGTTTCCATCTAAGTAAGTCTAGATGATTAAATCTTGTTGTTCACTTTGCAGTCAGATGTTTTATGAAATAAAAGAAAACCTTGAAATTCAGTTTAGTAAAGGTTTATTATCCCACCACATGGTCTCTTTAAGCTTTTTCGTACCCAAACGACCAGCAGTGAGGTTTAACTGTAAATATCTGTAAGATATTTGATCAGATTCTTATCTCTCATGTAAAATCAAAGAGCTGTATTGTAGGTAAATGTACCCTTTGTTTGTAGATTTCTCTGATTATGTAACTTCTGATAGTAGTTAGTTCAGAAAATGTGTTTTCGCAGTTTGTTTTAGGAAGTAGTGCTTGCATCTGCATGAGTTGGCAGAAAACTCCCCTCCACTCAGGCATGATTGAGCTTATTGGGATGTCTGGTGTGTTTTTACACAACGTAAATACTTACACAAAGTTTTTTGAAACCCTTGTGGTTGTCACACACCTGGTTTACAGAAGAATAATTCTCATTTCAGTATATCTGAGTAGTTTTGAATTGTATAGAACTTTTCAAACCAAAAGTATAGTTATTATTTCAGTCTAAAGTCAATCTGACATCTGAGGATTCTAGTAAACCTGCTGCTGAGATATCTGATAAACTGTATTATAAATATACGAGGAAGAAAACTGCAAAATGTGCAACAAAACAAACAGAATGTTTCATCAAATATTAGGAGTTGAAGAAGTGTTACAGTCTCCTTTCCCTCTCAGGAACAGAAATACAGCTTACTTCCCTCTTGCTCTTTCTTCCTCTTCTCAGGTCACCAGCTGCTCTTTTAAAGGCTATAAAAACCCACTTTGTGCTCTTGAAGCTGCTGGGGCACGTGTGCACTCACTAATCAGGTCATCAAGTCTCTCAGCATCCCTGTACATGCAGGGGAATTTAGACCCATTTAATCTGCTAATTGGAAGTCAGAAACTCCTCCTCTGGTGAAAGGAGCGACGGAAAGGCAGGCAGACAGACAGGTAGATAAATATATCTGAACAGCGTGCCACTCAGCTGAGGATGACATGCGATCTTCCTATGAGAAGCTTCTCTGTCTGCTTCTGTTTTTAAGAAAAGTTCCAGAAAGAAAGAAGGGCATTTTTGATGTACACAGAAAGTGTTTAAGGTCAAAAGTCTCACAGATTTCTCAGTTTGGTTTGATGGCACGGTTTAACAATGATTCTGACTAACATACGCAGGATTTTTGGCTTCCACTTGTGAAGGAATTCCACATAAATTTGCTTAGATGTTATAGATGCTCTCGGATTTTTGTGACTTTCTGAAAATATGAAATGGCATGATTGGGTGTGCCCCCTGCTGGCATGTATTCTGCCTGTGCAGATTTACCTTGTTTACCCCTCTTGTGATGTGCTTCTTTATGTGCATCCTGCACAATTTGAATCCCCTGCTGTGCTTGAACATAAAATTATTGTGTGATTTGTCTTCTTCTCCAGGAATCCTCAGACAGCAGCAACACCACTGTGGAGGACGAGGATGTGAAAGGTAAGGCTGCACAGATACAAATAAATCTAAGCTTGTAAATTTCAAGCGGCACTGTTCATGAAGCAGTTTGTTATGGCAGCCAACTTGTGTAACTGCAGGCTTGTGATGATGAATTTCATATTAGATAGATGAGTATGTTTTTTAACTGCAGTGGAAAAAAAAAAATTTTTATTTCCATTTTCTTGCCTGGTAGTTTTTTTTAGATTTGCAGCAGGGTTTCTTGTTTTTCAGAGTAGCAGGTTTTTGTTCCTGACAGTTTGGTTACAGAAAGAGTCTCTTCGTGGAGCTGTTCAGTTTCTGAATATTTGTCTAAGAACAAGATTTTGTTTTATCTTTTGTTTTCCTTGAGCCTCTGTTGTTTATAAGACTGTAATATTTTGATTCTCAGGGGCAAAATGTCCAAAATTTGGAAAGATATTTACAGACTTTATTCACTGGCACTGTCTAAATCTCCATTTAACCATTTCTTTATCTATCATCTGTCTGTCCATCCATCCATCCATCCATCCATCTAGTTATTTGTCCATCCATCCATCCATCCATACATCCGTTTGTCTATCTGTCCATCCATCCATCCATTTATCCAGCTGTTTGTTCATCCATCCATCCATCTGACCATTTATCCATCCATCCATCCATTTGGTAACCCATTCATTGGTTCATCTGTTTGTCCATCCATCCATTGGTCCATCTGTTTGTCCATCCACCATTCATTTAGTTTTTTGAGTAATCATTTGTTCATTCTTCCTTCTTTCCTTCCTTCTCCTTCCCTCTGTTCCTCCATCCCTCCCGCTTTGGTTTTCCTGGTTTTGTATTTAAAACCAGAGCCGGAACCTAATTATTGGACCAGAAATGGACAGAGAAATCAACTTATTTAGGTCTTGGTAAACTGTGGCATTTGGACTTTAAAAATCTGTAGGAACTTTGAGAATATATACAGTATTTTATGGCAACCACTGATGACGTTTCTTGTCATTGAATTTTTCCTGCTTATGTGCTGGTTTTTAAATTATTATGGTATTATTTGTGTGCAAACACCTACATGAAGATCCTGCAGCACATTATAATAGTTAAGAATGTTTCTAATGTTGTTGCTGTGCATTAAATCAGCTGAAAGCTAACCTGTTACTGACCCCTGGGGGAGCCCGATTGCATTGCCTCATTGTGATGCATTCTGACACCTGCTGTGTGATCGTTGATGTGTCTGAGAGGTGAGCGAGGGCTGTAAAATGTTAAATGTCTTGTACAGCTGTTTTAGTTTGGCTCTCCTCAAGCGTGTTTGGTTGAATCTACGATCCTGAGTAATCCGTTCCTCAAAATACCAACACGTCTGTTTGAATATTCTGCTGGCACAGTTGTGGCTGTGCAGAACATAGCCCACAAATAACTCCACACCGCTTTTGTTCCAAGTCTTTTTTTTTTCTATTTTGTGGGTGTGCCTGAGTTTTTATGGCCTGTGGAGTTCAGTTAAATTAAATAGCTCAGTTTTCAACATCTCAGCTGAGTACAATGTGTCTTAATGGGGTCATGAATGCTTTTTTTCAGTGTCAAGCACATAGAACAGATTGTGCTCTTCCATCTTCTGTTCCTCTTTTTTTTCTGAATTCCCTAGCAACTACCACTGAGAACTGCATGAAAGCTGAACCAGTGTTGCAAAGAAAAAACAACTATTAAGTAGAACAGAACAAGAAGTTATTTTATCAGGTTTTCAAAGTTGATGTTCTGGTTAAAAGATGTATGGTAAAAGTTATTACTCTTCTTAATTTTTTACAACTATAAAGCAATGTTTTCTAGGTTTTTGGAGTAGTCTGGGTTTTTCCAACCTATAGAGATTAACACCATTCAATCGTTCATCTTCTATACCACTTATTCCATAGTTGGTCACGGGGGAGCTAGTGCCCATCTCCAACAGTCTACGGGCGAGAAGCAGGGTACACCCTGGACAGGTCGCCAATCCATCGCAGGGCAACACAGAAACAGAGGACAAACAACTATGCACACACTCTTTCACACCTAAGGGCAATGTAGAAAGACCAATTAACCTAACATTCATGTTTTTAGACTGTGGGAGGAAGCTGGAGTACCCGGTGAGGAACCAGTCATGCACATGGAGAACATGCAAACTCCATGCAGAAAGACCCCGGCCGGTAGTCGAACCCAGGACCTTATTGCTGCAAGGCAACAGTGCTACCAACTGCGCCACCCAGATTAAGATTGACACCATGTTTCATACTTTGCAGAATTGTCCATCATCTTTATTTTTAAGTTGATAGTGAGTTACAGGATATGTTTAAAGAGACTAAAACAGTGATTGTTAAAATCTTGTCAGATCCTGAATAATCCTGAAATAATTTTGGGATGACAGCCCCCAAGCACACCACATTCCGGGGCTAATTTGTCCAGCCAGGCCACATTGAAGCAGTCGACCATGTAGCTTCTCCTCCACAACAAGCCTTCTTCTGTCCATCAAACATCGAAGTCATCTAAGGCCAACCTTATCTCCATCATAACCACCCAGAAAACGTTCATCATACTACATGGATTCATAAATGAATTTGTTTCTCCTGGAGTAAAAGAAGCCGCTGTGATTGTGTGTGCTGCCAAGCGATTTAAATGTATTGGGACCCGACATGAACATGACCTGTCTCCAGCATATGGTCAGCTAATCGTTCTATAAGGAAATCAAGGTTCCTTTAAAATCGCAATACATTGGGGCTGTTTAATGGCAGTGGTCTCTCCATCACAAAAACTGGTCCAATTCAGGACTGCACTTGCTGTTTCTAGGTGTTTCTGAAGTTCTCTGTGAGTACTTCTTCGCTTTGGGAAAACTCTTTCAACTCATCGGTCAGAAATCTTACAAAGGACATCTGGTCATGGCTGATTTATTGTGCAATGGTGTTCTTTCCACTTCCGAATTATAGTTCCAACGCCATTCACTGGATCATTCAAGAGTTTAGAAATGTAGCAGTAACCATTGCCATTAGTATGTTTGCAACATAAAGACTTTTTTGTGAAGGTCTCTGTGCTTTTACCTATTGTACCACTCTGTTCAGTACTTGAGAAACCTTTTTTTCTTGAGAAACCTTTTCATAGGCCATCAGTTAATATCAAACCAATGTATGTTGATTTGCACATAGCAGCACTAATGCTTTCTAAATACTGACATATTTTAGCTAGGGGTTTTGGCTTTCCATGGCTTTCTGCGCATTCTTTTCTTCATATGTTCAAACTTATTCCCAGTTTCATTCCGAATTTGAACACATAACTTAATTTTTGGACGGATTTGCTTATTTTGTATGTGTGGATAACTTTGGTTGTTACCAATATCAAATTTAAATCTTATGTCACTGCCCATATTAACAACATTTACACCAAGAAAAATGCAGACGTGTTTGAAACTTATTTTACCCATTGTACTGCGCATGCTGATAAATTGTTAATATATTTTGTAGTCCTTAAAGCCTAGCACCATACTTCTCTCCTTAAATTATCCTTCCATCACACCCCTCTAGAAGGCTTGGGCAGGGTTGGGGCACCTTTGGCAGTGACTTTTCTACTTCCGCCTCTCTGCCTGCTCAGACGCTTTTCTCCTAAGCTCCCTGCTTGCTTGCATTCTTTTAGTCCTAACTTTTTATCTCTTAGCCAAAATTACAGAAATATTGGACTAAAACTACTTCTTACCAGCGACTCCCAAGGATTATTATTTTTTTTCTAACGGATTTTGATGTTTTTATAATCAAACTCGAAAGAAGGACAAGTTGACGCCAGCTAATCCGCACAAAATGCCTCCCTTCACGACAGAGGACTTCGACAAACTTTTACAGAAATTGGCTGTTTTGGAGATGAAAATCCATCGACTAGAAGTGAATGTGGAGGTGAATATGGGGTACAGCGATGATTCAACTGTGCCTGTGATCCCAAACAGTGACAGCCAGATCAACGACCCAGCCGGCAATCAGAACACTGAGAATAAACCTACTGGCAGACCCCCCTGGCATGTTTTAGGCGCATGCCCAAAAAATCAAGGTGGGCGACTCACTGGAAGATCTCAGCAATTAAATAAATTAGAATGGCCAGAATTACAGAGAAATGCCCCCGTTTCCCCTGGGAAGAGGAGACTTCGACGGCGTGCTGCTGTCACAACAACAGATAGGAGTGAGACAGCTGGAAATAATGGAATTCCCCTCCAGAACAGATTTGCTCCACTACAGAATGAAAACCAGGAAAATGATCCATCTTCTGAGAACAATAAAAGGTTTGAGAACAACCTTCATTCTAAACAGTCTTCTCCTAAATTGCCAGAGAAAAAGCGCCCCACCGGACCAAGAACCCTAATAGTGGGCAACACAAGAAAAACACCGAAGTTATGATCGGTACCAGTAACGTGGTGTCCGATATCTCAGAGAATATTCTTGCAATCGCAGAAAAGCGCTCGTCTCTAGAAAACCTTATTATACACTGTGGAACCATGGATGACGTGGCTAAGAAATAATCTGAAGGGTTGAAGGAGAATTTCACTCGTCTTCTGAATATTGTTGGAGGTCTCAACATCAAGGTGTTTCTCACCGGACACTTTGCACCGATTTTCTGTGGAGATGAGGTTTTTTCGAGACTTCTGATGATTAATAAGTGGTTGAAAAAAACATTTGCTACTACATGTTATCACGACCAGAGACAGAGAACCCAAATTTAGCCAAACACAAAGTGATAAGTAAAAGGTTTATTCAGAAACTCAGGATCAGAGAGCAGAAGAACAGCAGTCAGCTTCCAGGAACCACTGAGAACAGAGAGACTAGTTAGTGGCTGAATAAAACTCAGGATCTGCAAGAAGTTAAATAAAGCCACTAACCTTCTCGGTCTGGTGATGAGGCACAGAATCCAGAGGAGGAAGAGATCCAGACAGTTAATGAGGAAGCGTCCAACAGACTGAAGTCGGATTGCCGACTGATCCAAATCCTCCGGGGAACCAGCTGACGCTGTGACAGGAACACAGAGAGCTGTGATTGTCCTCTTGACAATAAATCCAGGCAGACTAGAGAGCCAGGCGAACTCAGGCTGAATAAACCAGTGGCTAGGCTGAGACGTAAATCCAGGGACAGAAACAGGTTCGAATTCCAGGGCTAGAGGCGTCAGACAAGGGGCAGGCAGAGACATAAACCAGAGGCAGAAAACAGAGTCGAAATCCAAAATCCAATCCGTCAGACAAGGAGCAAGCAAGAGGGAATAATCCGTAAGGCAAGGCAAGGTCATGGAACGAGATCAGTCAGGAGGGAACGCTGGAAAACTACTCACAAATGTTTTCGAAAATCTGGCACCGTCTGCCTGTCAGAGGGCTGTATATAACTGCAGCTCCACAGGTGTGTGGCATGACGGTGATTGCGCAGCAGCAGACAGGTGAAGCAGATGAGTTAATTGCATGAGTGAGAGCAGAGCAGGCAGACAGGCCAGAATCATAACACATGTACGCTCTTCATCGACAACTTCAATATATTTTGGGAAAAAAGACAACTCTTCAAGCAAGATGGTTTCTGCTTGAACAAGCCAGGAGCCAGACGTCTCACATCTAATCTCTTCTATTCAGTAAATAATCCGCCAGCAGCTTCGACCTTCAGCAGAGAACATGGAGTATCAACAACAATGATAACGCTGCCTCCAACAGCTCCAGCAGGAACAACCAGACAGTTGGCTGAGAAAGAGAGGTCATCACAAAAAGTCTCCTCGTCGAAATCCACAGGAGAGGTGGACCCCCCCGTTATACCTCCCTCCCCCCAGACCCCGACCCAGACCGCACAGAACTCTCCCATCTCCCCACTGAGCCCGCTTTTTGCTTTACTGGATTCTGATAACATGAAAGGAGCTCCTAAGATCGGGACCCAAATGGCTCTGACATCTTCTCCATTCATCACCCCCCATGGCCGAGGCCCTGCTACTAAACCAACATCTTCCAAACGCCGCAGAGCCCCACCACCTCCTAATCTATCTCCTCCTAATCAGGATCTTCAAATCACTTCTCTGTGGTACAGCCTGGGCCCCAGTGGTAACTCTATCAGAAATGAGCATGTCCAGGAAAAACTTGGGCCCCTAATAGGAGATAGTTGTAAAATATATGTGCTTAAACGTGACAGAAAGAACAAAGCCAAAAGGAAAAGAGACAGTAATAAACATTTTTTAAAAAGCCATAAACTGTCAGGTACAATCAGACACAGAGTTAATATCAGCAACTAAGTCATATAAACTGGCGTTATTGAACATTAGATCTCTGTCAGGAAAATCATTTTTAATCAATGACTTAATTACTGACCACGATCTTGATGTTATGTTTTTTAACAGAAACATGGTTACATGAATTTAATGAAGCTCCCATTCTGATAGAGTCGACGCCTCCGAAATACAATTTTCTTTGCGAGAGCAGACAGCAAAGAAAAGGTGGAGGGGTGTTTAAACATTCACTAAAGTGTAAAAAAGGTATTTCTGGGAAAATGTGACTCTTTTGAATATTTGAACCATGTTCTTGAATATTTACAGGCCTCCTAAGTCCAAAACAAACTTTTTCAGTGATTTTAATGAGCTTTTATCTGTGATATGTGTTGATTATGACTGTTTAATTATTGTGGGAGACTTTAATATTCACATGGACAATCCTGAAGACAGACGTGCAATAGATCTATGTGACACTCAAATGCAAATGCACAAACAGGGACATACAGGGGTTGGACAATGAAACCGAAACACCTGGTTTTAGACCACAATAATTTATTAGTATGATATAGGGCCTCCTTTTGCGGCCAATACAGCATCAATTCGTCTTGGGAATGACATATACAAGTCCTGCACAGTGGTCAGAAGGATTTTAAGCCATTCTTCTTGCAGGATAGTGGCCAGGTCACTACGTGATACTGGTGGAGGAAAACGTTTCCTGACTTGCTCCTCCAAAACATCCCAAAGTGGCTCAATGATATTTAGATCTGGTGACTATGCAGGCCATGGGAGATGTTCAACTTCACTTTCATGTTCATCAAACCAATCTTTCACCAGTCTTGCTACATGTATTGGTGCATTGTCATCCTGATACACGGCACCGCCTTCAGGATACAATGTTTGAACCATTGGATGCACATGGTCCTCAAGAATGGTTCGGTAGTCCTTGGCAGTGACGCGCCCATCTAGCACAAGTATTGGGCCAAGGGAATGCCGTGATATGGCAGCCCAAACCATCACTGATCCACTCCCATGCTTCACTCTGGGCATGCAACAGTCTGGGTGGTACGCTTCTTTGGAGCTTCTCCACACCGTAACTCTCCCGGATGTGGGGAAAACAGTAAAGGTGGACTCATCAGAGAACAATACATGTTTCACATTGTCCACAGCCCAAGATTTGCGCTCCTTGCACCATTGAAACCGACTTTTTGGCATTGGCATGAGTGACCAAAGGTTTGGCTATAGCAGCCCGGCCGTGTATATTGACCCTTTTGGAGCTCCCGACGGACAGTTCTGGTGGAAACAGGAGAGTTGAGGTGCATATTTAATTCTGCCGGTGATTTGGGCAACCGGGGGTTTTATGTTTTTTGGATACAATCCGGGTTAGCACCCGAACACTTCTTTCAGACAGCTTCCTCTTGCGTCCACAGTTAATCCTGTTGGATGTGGTTCGTTCTTCATGGTGGTATGCTGACATTACCCTGGATACCGTGGCTCTTGATACATTACAAAGACTTGCTGTCTTGGTCACAGATGCGCCAGCAAGACGTGCACCAACAATTTGTCCTCTTTTGAACTCTGGTATGTCACCCATAATGTTGCGTGCATTTCAATATTTTGAGCAAAACTGTGCTCTTACCCTGCTAATTAAACCTTGACACTCTGCTCTTACTGGTGCAATGTGCAATCAATGAAGACTGACTACCAGGCTGGTCCAATTTAGCCATGAAACCTCCCACTCTAAAATGACAGGTGTTTCAGTTTCATTGTCTAACCCCTGTATTTTGGACTCTAAACATTTCCAAGGTGTCTGTAACTGATGTTGCCCTATCTGACCACTTTTCTGTTATTTTTGAAAGCATCATCTCCAATGACTCAGCCAAAGCGACATTATAAAAAAACGTATCTTTAACGATGGTGCTGCTGAAACCTTTAACCAGATTTACTCTTCTACCTCCACTTTGCCCTATAACACTGTAGATGAGCTGGTAAATAACTTTCATTCTAAAATCTCGGACATCATTGATTCATTTGCTCCAATTAAAAGTGAAAGGGGTTTTTTTGGGGAAAAAATGTCTCCGTGGAGAAGTGCTCCACCAGTCAAAAGTAAAAAAACAGGAGTGTCGAAAAGCTGAACGCAGATGGCGAAAGACTGGACTCCAGGTTCACTAAATTATCTAAAAGAGAGACTATACAATTAAAACCCCTACAACTGAAAATGCAAGGGAATCTTTCTTCTCTGAGATCATCAAAAAAACATTAAACAATGCTCGTGCATTATTTGCCACGGTAAAACAGGTTAACAAACCCTCCTGTAACTGTAGCATCTGAACTCCACTCTAACAGGGCCGCAATGAATTTGCTAACTTCTTCACTGAAAAAACCAAAAGATCGAAAGGGCAGTCACCCAATCCACATCAACCCCTTACCAAGTTGTCTCCAACAAAAAACTGATTTTTAAAAAAAAATTTCCAATTTTCACCAAAAAAACTACAAAAACTTAGAAGTAATCGTACATCAACTAACCTTTTTCGCTTTCTCGATGTTTTACCCACAGCTTTCCTTCGAAAGCTTTGCCTTAATAACATCTGATTTAACAAAATAATAAACACGTCCCTTTTGTCAGGTGTTTTGCCCCAGGCCCTGAAAACAGTAATTATCAAACCTCTATTGAAAAGAGCAACTTGGACAAGCTGCTACAACAGAACCTTCCCTTCATCAGCAAGATTATTGAAAAAGGGCTGTTTTCAACAGTTTAACAACTTCCTAACAATGACCAAAAACCGCTTCAATGTCTTCCAGTCAGGCTTCCTGCTCCCCACAGTACAGAGACAGCTTTTGTCAAGGAGTTCAATGACATCCGTAAAAAATGCAGACTGTGGAAGAACCACAATGCTGGTATTATTGGACCTCAGTGCAGCATTCGACCTTTTTGATCAATCCATTTTTTTAGAGCCCTGGAAAAACGGGTCCCCCTTTCTGTACAGCACAAAATTGTTTTAAAATCCTACTTGAAGGACAGGTACTTCTTTATGTCAGTAGGTAACTTTACATCAGAGACCACAAAAATCACATGTGGTGTTCCCCCAAAGGGGTTCCATCTTAGGGCCCCTCTTATACAGTATCTCTATGCTCCCCCAACTCAGATTTTAATCAACAAAAATAAGTAATCATAACTATGCAGACGACACACAGCTATACGTTACGATGTCACCAGGTGACTATGAACCCATTCAAGCGCTGGAAATGCTTAGAAGAAATCATGCTTGGATGGCCAAAATTTTTTTTCAGCTGAATCAAAAAAAAACTGAAGTAAAAATCTTTGGGACCAAAGGAAGAGCGTTTTAAAATTAGCACACAGCTTCAGTTAATACAGCGAGGAAAACCCCCCAATCAGGCCCAAAAATCTGGGTGAGTGATGGACTCAGACCCGAACCTTCAGAGGCCATAAAGACAGTAACAAGGTCGCCTTCTATCACCTAAAAAAAAATTCCAGGATTAAAAGGACTAATATCTAAGCAGGACCATGAAAAACTAATTCATGCGTTCATCTTTAGTAGAATTGATTACTGCAACAGGTTTTTCACAGGTCTGCCTAAAAAGTCGATCAGACAGCTGCAGTTGATCCAGAACCGCTGCGGCCCACGTCCTTAGTAGAAACTAAAAAGTTGAGCCATCACCCCGGTTTTAAGTCCCTACACTGGCTCCCCTGTAAGCTCAGATAAAAACTTTTAAAATACTTCTGTTTTGTCTATAAATCACTGAATGGCTTAGCACCAAATAATTACAGACTTGTTGTCAGTGTATCAACCACCCGACCTCTCAGGTCTTCTGGCTCAAATCTACTCTACATACCCAGAACCAGAACCAAAAGGAGAAACAGCTTTAGTTCTTATGCTCCACTAATCTGGGAAAAAACTCCCAGAAAGCTGTAAAAGCGCCGAAACCCTAAGTTGCTTTAAATCAAGATTAAAAAATTTGTTTAGAGTGGCCTTTGAATGTGTTATCTAAACATTATTAGTTAAGTTTTCAGTCCAATTTTCCTTCCGTTTTCTTATCCATCATTCTATTGTCCTTATTTTCTTTTATTACCTCTGTTGTTTGATTTTCTGTATCATTGTAATGTTTTTCCTTATGTACAGCGCCTTGAGTGCCTTGTTGCTGAAAAGCGCTATATAAATAAACTTGACTTGACTTGACTTGGATGTCGAGGCTAAAAATGGGGGAGGCTGCTTAAATTTAGCTTTGGTGGCAGGAAACAGAAACGGACCGCCCAGAGAGGCGACACAGTGAACACACGCCTCTCTGCTAGCGCCACCCCTGGATGGCATTCGTCTCACACGGCACTTTTATGGATCTTGAGATTTAAACAGGGGTGACGGTGCAGAGAAAACCTCACGGGCCAGGTGAGTGAGACAGGAGGGGCAGTCGTGTTTGTTTGGAACAGTTCGTTCCTTCTTGGTCTTTGTGGGGTCTTGTCAGGTTAGTGCTTGACAGCTGCTTTGTAATCAGACACCCACATTGACTTTTGGATCATCTGTACTCATCTGTTGTATTAGTCTCAATACTTGCACAATACTCTTTTACATTTTAGACCTTGTTCTGTTTACTGGTTATTTTGAAATTGGTATATTTAGTTTATTGTTATTTGCAGGGTTTTTATGTATTTTTTTCCTTTTATTTTCAAATCACATTCATGTGCACCAGATGAATTCATGCCTTGCAAAAATATTAATGATCCTTCAACCTTTTCACTTATTACAACAAACTTGATTGGATTTTCTTGAGAGTTTTTGATAGACTTACACAAAGTAGCACGTAAATGTGAAGTGATATGAAAAGGATGCATGGCTTTTAAAATATTTTAGGAATCAAAATCTGACAAGTGTGGTGTACATTTTTATTCACCTTCTTTAAGGCAAGACTGCAAAGAATTACCTTTCTTTGCCGTTACAGCAGCAAGTCTTTTGGGGTTTGTCTCTACCAGTTTTGCACAACTGGAGACTGATTTTGTTTTTTGTTTTTTTTTTTTGCAAATTAGCTTAACCTCACTATGATTAGAAGAAGAGCATCTGTTTACAGCAATTCCTAAGTCTCACCAACTATTCTTAATTGGATATAGGTTTGGACTTTGACTAAGCCATTTCAACACATGAATATGATTTGATCTAGACCAAGGATCTGCAACCAAAGAGCCATTTCTATCCTCAAACCAACAACATTTTTGATCCACTAATGTTATGTGACTTTTTGGAAAGACAATTTACAATTTAGGTAATGTGTAGTAATTTTTAAAGAACCACAATTTATTTCTATTTTTAGGTCTTAACATAAAGAAAAACAACTTTTGCAAACAGCGGATGGATACATTTTCTTCTCCAGGATGTTGATATTGGAGGAAAATGCACATAGTTTCCAACCCTATGACAAGAAAAACAGATCTAAAAGAAATATTACAGGTACTTATAGTGTCATTTTGTTGTGGATATTCAATGCAATTATCCTATAAAAATCTGCATTTATTATTCTATCTAAATTTAAAAACATTCGATGGCCCTTTATCGTTTTAGCCATAGTTCTTAAAGCCATTGTGGAAGGTCCAAAGAGTCACTTGCGGCTCCAGAGCCACATGTTGCAGACCTCTGATCTAGACCATTCTTTTGTAGCTCCAGCCGATGTGGAGATATGAGACCGATGTGAAGGTTGAACCTCCACATTTGTCTCAGGTGTTTCAGTCTCCACCAGGCTTACTTACAAGATGGTTTTCAGCATTCAGCTCCATCCATCTTTCCAGCTTTCTTTTAATAATGGCTTTCTTCGTGTCAACCTTTAATAAAGCTCAAATTTGTAAAGTGCACAACTGTTACTTGCCCTACTGACAGATTTACCTACCTGAGTTATAATTATATATATAATAATAATATATATTATTATATATCTCTGTAGCTCCTCCAGAGTCACCGTAGCCCACTTGGCTGCTTCTCTGATTAATGCTTTTCTTGTCCGTCTGTGGATTTAGGTCAATGTCCATGTCTTGGTAGGTTTGCAGTTGTGCCATGCTCTTTCCTATTTCAGATGGATGGAACAGAGCTCTGTGAAATGTTTAAGGCTTGGAATATTACTTTATAACCTAAGTCTGCTTTAAACTTCTCCACAACTTCTCCTGACCAGTCTGTTGTGTCCTTTGGCCTTCATGATGTTGTTTGCTCACTAATGTTCTCTAACAACATCTGAGGTCTTCACAGATCAGCTAGATTTATAGTGAGATAAAATTACATTTACGTGGAGTTTATTTACCAATTAGGTGACTTTTGTAGGCAATTGTTTGCACTGGATTTCATTTGGGATTACCATAGTAAAGGAGGTTCCAAGCCGCACATTTCATATTTGTATTTGTCTCTAGTATTGAAAAGCATTTATTCTTTTCCTTCCACTTCAGTTATGTACTACCTGGTGTTGGTCTGTCTCATAAAATCATTGTAGTTTGTGGTTGTAACGAGACAAAATGTTCATCCGCTGTTTTCCAGCTGATTAAACAGTCAAACGTGAGTAATCTTTCTCATTACAGGAATCACTGTTGTCATCATTGATCTTTTGCTCTCTGGTGAGAATCGTAGTAAAATCCCAATAAAAACCCCACTTGCAGCAGCAGCCAAAGCTGTAAATCTGTCTGCAATTGAGTCATTAACTGAAATAACGATTTCTTTTGGTGCTTCATCTAAATAGTTGCTTTAATTTCTCAGTGTGAGGACAGAAATGGGTTTTTCACACGTTTACAAGCCCCCGTCATGTCTTCTCGTCACTCCTTTCATTATTTCATGATTTCTGTTGTTTCTCTATTGTAAAATATCCATCTGGATTTCATCTTTTGATTTACTTGTGTTTGGTCTCATTCTGTGTGTGCATGTTGTCAGGAAAGAGCTTAGACAACAGCTCGCTTAAGGCACAGTCCAGCACAAGTTCCCAGCCTGATAGCACCCAGGGCTCCTCAGCTGCTGCGCACTGTAAGTCGGCATGGTCGGCCAAATTCAGCCTTTAACACGCACACATTCGTATCTCCAACCGGTCGCTGGCTACATTTATTTTGGTGTGTCTTCCATTTGGTCCCTGCATGTATTAAAAGCATCCATCGGCTGCTGTTCAGCAACACTAAATCCCAGAGGCTTCTGCAGAGTGACGTCAGCAGCATTTTTCTATTTTACCCTGAGCCTTTTTAAACATTTACTAACAGCATTGAGAATGGAACATAAATGTTAAATTGCTTTAGATTCTTTCAGTCAATTCTCCACCTCTGTCTTATGGATGGCTCTTTGACTTCCTCTTATGGAGTTAAATAAAATAACAATAGTCCTCCTTAATTCTGGTCGGTGTTGGTTTTTTATTTTCCTCACAGTTCCAAGCACGAACTTTGTCAGAACATTATGCAGAAAGTGTTTGAGAGCTATAAGGATATTTTAATGCTAATAACTGCTCACGAGGAAGTTTTTAAATTCTATCTTATATTCAAACGCCTCCATGTTCCTCCCTTCCCAAATTCAGCTGCTGCGAAGTTCGCTGACCTCCTGGGCTCGGTGCGTAGGGGCTCAGGGCCCATCACCGACGGAGAAGGTAGATCCAGCACTCCGCCTCCCGCTGTCCTCTCCGCCCCTTCCCCTCCACACCCCCCCGTTGTCCCCATGCAGAGTAAGTGGGCAGGAGCCAAAACGGACTCAACAGCAAATGACCTCTAAATGAGAGTTATATTCAATCAGCTGGCATCTGCTTTTCCTCTGATCCAATGCCAAGATGCTGCATGATGAGAAGCCTGGACATATTACTGAACAGGGTCATAATGGATGTAAAACAAGGCAATCGAGGAAGCCAAAAGCTTCTGACTTATTTAGTGCTAATAATTCCTATAATTAGACATTCATGCAAACTCTGAACAAAAAGCTACAAAAATAATTTAAATGGCAAAAATTTAACTGCAAGACAGAGATTCAAGATGTTGCACAAAAACTCTGCAGTTACAAACTGACCTCAGAGAAACAACGAAAATAACAAAAACAACATAGGACATTTCACACAGTCTACACTAGTGCTTAATACAGTTCTAAGGAGAAGCAAACTTAGTCAAAACTGACACAAAAGAAAAAAGAATAACGCAAATAAACCTGATAAAGGAGCAAAATGACCAAGAGCAAAGATACTGACTACAGAAAAATACAAAAGACAGATTTTGTTTTTTTACAGAACATATTTAAAAATGATAAGATGATGCTAAATTATTAAAGAGAGACAAAAAAAAAGAAAAACAAACTGGGTATGTACTCCGAATTTGTTGTCTTACTCTATTACCTGACATGATTGGGACCTTTATAAATGGCTGTGCCCAGAGACAGTCTGTCCTTGACAACACGATTACGTCCTTAATGTCATTTTGAAAGCTAAAGAGGAAAAATTCTTCTATAAAAAATTACCAAAAACTTAAAACCCAAAGAAACTTCTGTAATTCTCCAGAACTCTATAAAAATACCACCATAATTACATTAAGGTAAAGTTTAATAGATGAGCCTCTAAGCGGCATTCAGAGTGCAGCACAGTGAACATTTATAGCTTAATAAATAACGATGATTAATGATTAATAAGCAACTCTTTCTGTAAAAATAATAAAATAAAATACAGAAATTTTAAAATTATTTTTTAATAGAACCAAAAATTAAGATTTAGAAGAAATACTGTTAGTAAATAGAATTATTTGTTTGTAGCAAAAGCTATTTAGATATTTGATGCTGTAACCTAATTTGTTAAAGTACCATATAGCTTCTTATTTAATTTGACTGTAGATATTTTCCCATTGCTTCATTTTTCCTTATTTTTTTTCCTGTTTTCTTCCCATCTTACTGTTTCTAAAATCTGTTCCATATTCTTGTACGATTTCTGTCCATCCATCCATCCTGGACCCCCCCTCAGTGTCCCGGCTCACAGACCTGGTAAGCAGCGTTCGCAGGGTGCCGCCCCCCGCTGCACCCGAAGGCGACGCCGCCTCGGCGCCAGCTCCCAGCACCAAGCCGGCCCCTCCACCTGCACACACCACTTCCCCACCTCCCCCTCACTCCCCCTCCAGTCCCTCCTTGTCCTCCTCACAGAGTGAGTACTAAGGCCAACACCACCCCCCTCTTGCTGCATGGTAGCCAATCAGAAGACATGATGACTTTGGACTCCAGTGTGGGATTGTGTGTTAATGTTAATCTTTAACTTGTGTGGATAAACAGAATGATGTTCTGAAGTGCATCATATTGATCTAAATGCAGTTGGTTTGTTTTTGTGCTGTTGAGCCTCATGAAGCCTTGTCAGTGCTCTGCAGGTAGTTTGCTACTAACTGCAGATGGATCTGTGTTTCAGCTGGCTGGTTTGACGTGTCTTTAAGTAAAAAAAGGTGACTGTCCTTGTGATGGCATTGGAGGAGGTGCCGTGTGTGTGTGTGTGTGTTCCCTCTTACTAAACTGTGTGTGTTCAGGATTAACATCTGGAAGCTGGCGAGGTTTTGCTCTTATTTGAATGTGTTATAATTAATTCTGTAAAACAGAGTAACTGTCTGTAATGACATTTCTTCGGCCTTGTGTGGAATTATTGCTGCCTTTGCCAGAGCATCTGTTTGGTTGTGTTCAACTTACTGAACTAACTTCTCTCCGTCAGTCAAGCTCATTTGATTGGTTACCTTTTATTTACCGGTCTTCCTTATGTCCTCTGCAGCGCGCAAACAAGAAATCATCAAGATCACCGAACAGCTGATTGAGGCCATCAACAATGGAGACTTTGACGCATACGCGTGAGTCTGGGCTCTTTGTGTGTTTTGTTTCAGTTGCATAATATTGCATCTTAAACAAGCACTGCTGTTCTCTCTTCAGTAAGATCTGCGATCCTGGATTGACTTCGTTTGAACCGGAGGCTTTGGGAAACCTGGTAGAGGGAATGGATTTCCACAGATTCTACTTTGAGAATCGTAAGATAATAAATATTTGTTTCCCCCGGATTCTTCTCAGCCGTAATGGTGGGTTTAGACAAAGAGACATGGCCATGCCCATTTGGTCACATCAGAAGAAACTTTTATAGGAATGATTAAGAGTGATAATTTACCCACGAATTTACCCACGAAGATCAGTTCTCAGATCAGAATTTTGGTAATTAGGATGAAATATGACATGATGCCTGATGATGTCGATTAGTATTGGCTAAAAAATGCTTCAAAATTAATTACCTGCATCAGTTAAGATACCTAGATAAAATCCAGTTTGGCCTGATTGTGGCCAATATAAGGACTGAAGCTTAAAAATGATTTCCTGTGTTGATGAAGTCAAACATTTTGCTTTACAGTAAATTTAAAGAAAAAAATAAAATAAACTTTCTTGTGTAGAATATTGTTCTTAACATCAAAAATAAATTGTAAAGGAACTTTATTTGCATAAGTAGGATACACTACATCTTTAATTTATAACACATCATTAAATAAAAATCTACATCATCTAGTGACTTGCAGAACTATTTGGTTACAACTGCAAACTTGACTGGATTTTACTGTGATTTTATTTGCCAAATCAACACAAAGTAATGCAGCGGAAGGATACATGAATTTAAAAATGTTTATAAACAAAAATCTGAAATGTGTGGCTTGCATTTGAATTCAGCTCCCCTGACCCAATACTTTATAGAACCATCTTTCGCTGAATTTACAGTCAAAGGTTTCGTGGGCCATGTCTCTCTACCAGCTTTGCATATCTAGAGAAAGAGTGTTTTGCTAATTTCTCTTTGTAGAATAGTTCAAGCTCAGTCAGATGACCAGAGCACCTTCTTTATTGTGTTTGCCATGTCCCTTACATGACATGTGGCAAACTTTAACAATTACTTCACTGGCTTTCTTCTTCCTGTGTCTTGGTAGGTTTGCGGTTATTGTGTACTTTCCATTTTCACATAAAATCCAAATGAGGTGCATTGTGTGTGGTTGTAATGAAGAAATTAGATTTAGTTATAGCATATGGTTTTTTATTTGCCTTCTCTTTTTCTGTTGATTGTCCTCCTGACCTTTTCCCCAATGTCTTCTTTTATCAGTTTTGGCTAAGAACAACAAGCCCATCCACACTACCATCCTGAACCCCCACGTCCACCTGATCGGCGAGGATGCCGCCTGCATCGCATACATCCGGCTGACTCAGTTTGTCGACAACCAGGGCCGGCCGCGCTCCAGCCAGTCAGAGGAAACGCGTGTCTGGCATCGTAGAGACAGCAAGTGGCAGAACATCCACTTCCATTGCTCAGGCGCGCCAGCTGCGCCTCTCCAGTGAGGTACGAGCCACCCAACTGGGAAACATGGCAGCAGATAGTGTTTTTATTGCAGTAGCTTAATAACGTTTGAAAAATGCAGCTTTTAACTGTAATACATTGATCCTTTGGGGATAAGATTCAACATGAAAGAAACTTGAAAGAAAATTTAACAAGAAATCCTTCTTTGTAACAAAATCACTGGTGACACGATGGTTGGGCAGACCTACTGGTAAAAAAACAGCACTTTGTCTTCAGAGCGAAGGATTATTTCTATCTACGATCTCTCCATATAGTCTAGAACAGTAGGCCCTCTGTCATGCACTCCTCTCTTCAGCTCAGTCCACATGGCCATGGAGGAATGTTGATTGTGTGTCTAATGAAGCATTTCTGTGTTGATTTGGCCATGTATGATTATTTACCGAAAGACCTTGTGAATTTTATAACCAGTTTCTGGCAGAGAAAAAAACAGATGTTCATTTATCTTCTGGGATTTCAGAGAGTCTATGATGACATGTGGTCAAAGAAGGTTGCAAGGGCCAAACCATGCAGTGTGACTTCTGCAGCAAGTAAAATCTGACTATCGTCCATTTTTTATCCATGACCGCTTCTGCCGCTGTCTACATCCCCTTCAGCTTTCAGCATCAAACTGTAATGAAAAGTATGAACACCTGATACTTTCTGCCCATTATTGCACTGATATCTCTGTCAAACCGCTCTGGCACAGCACTGCTGCAGTCGGGGATCTGTTAAGGTACAGTGTGATAGTAATCCAGCTCACACAGTGTGACTTGTTCAAGTCCCATACAACTTTTTTAAATCACACAGTATTGGCTTGGCTTTAGTCTCATCTGATCATCACACATTGTTCCGCTTAAAGTCCCAGCAGAGTACAGAAAACTACATATTTACTTCTGTAATGGTACGATAGAAAAGTTTTTTCCTGGAATCATCCCCTACCTATCACCTGGATGGCATGTAGACAGTGTCTAATGGTTGCTGTGGAGACTTTGTGAATCTGAAATGTGGTCTTTACTTTACTTCCGTCCTCCAATGCCGAGCTTTGGAGATTTTTTTACCAGCTTTACCATCCTCCTCACTGCACATTGTGGCAAGATCAACATGAGTCATAATCCAGCCTAGAGACTAGTGGTTAATAGAAATGGATTTTTGCGTCACATTATATTTATACCCCTGGAAAACAGAAAGTTATGAAGTAGACGTTAGAAACTCTGATCAACTTAAAATGTACAGTATAAATAAAACTAAATGCTTCAGGTACATTTATTTTTTCAGGGTTCCAACTATAATGCCACACTGTAAATGTGTCATTTTCTTTAAAAAAACATGGTTTGATATTTCTAAGTTTTGGGATTATGCTGCTGCAATAAAAAATAACATTATTAAAAGGCTTTTTGCACAACTTTAACAAGCAACGCCAATAAATGTGGCTACCACCTTGGGTGTGCTTTAATAGTTTATTTTGCTTTTCTGTGGAGTTTGTGTCGATGCTCAAATTTTGATACAATTCAAACACTGATGATTAGAGGCAAACAGTAAGGTGGCAGTGTAGCAGGACGAGTCCTTCAAAAATCTGGAAGGACAACTATTTTATGTCAACTGGCTGGAAGAGAGAAGAGGACTAGAAGAGGACACGAAAACACCAGGACAGGGACAGATGGCATTAGAAGTAGGATATGCAGTAATGTCCTTGTACATCTTTAAAAAGGGTTTGCATGACACATTTTTAATCTCATAAAAGCAAGAAAAGGAACATTTGCAAATTTTGTTGACGATAAATTGTGACTGAACAGCTTATGATAATTTCAATATGCATGAACATCATTGTTTTTAATTTGGGAAAAGCTTAAAGGCAACATTTGCAACTTTTATAGTGGTCTGTTCTCCTTTTCAAGGGTTGAATGCAGTCAGGAATGATCTGCTGGAGAGAGAAGAGGAGGATGAAAGGATGAAGGAACACATCCAGTGTTGACTTGGAGGACATGGCTCATCACGCCTCAACAAAAAAAATCCCTCTTTCACTGGACTCCCAGCCTCCATCCCCCAGCATGCATGTCTACTTTTACAGCTATGACCCCGCCTCTGTCAGCATCCACAACATGAGCAGCTCGACACCACTAGCCTTCGACTTCTTCTCGTCGTCTTCTTCTCTCCAGCTCGCTGGGTGTTTGATTCAGGGTGGGACTCCTCCTTTCTGCGGTCTCTCTCCTTCCCCAACAATATTTTTGTGACACCAACCCTCTTGTTCTCCTGTGAATCTACACCTGTGTGACATAAACACTTCACTGGAAAAACAGTATGTAAAGTTTTAAGTAAAACCTATAATTATCTTTACTATATTATGATTATGATTGTTATTGTTACACATTTGCAATTGTATATTTACTTTGTATAATTCAGATTTCTTGATGCCAGTGGTTTTTAGAGTTGAAGGAATTTTTTTGTTCTATCTTTTTAAGGAAGCATGTTTTATCCCCCATAGTAACAGTGGCTATTTTTTATTGTGGCTGTTAAGTGGAAAAGGATTATTGGCCGTTTGTCTAATTTGCTTCTTCTGCGTGAGCTAAAAACTGCACCTGAAGTCATGGTTCAAACGTTTCTGTCAGTTTTAGTATCTTTACTTTTTATTGTTCGGTCTTTGTTGTTGCTTCTTGGAAGGGGTGTTTCTGATCAGTGTCATTGCAGAATGTAGAGTATGATGTTACAGCTGGGCTCAGAAGTTTACATACAGTCGTCATAGGCATGGATGTCATTAAGTTGGGCTGAAACTTATTTAAACTTTTATCTTTCCTGTCTAATGTTTCAAAAACACAACTTTAATTATTTTTAAATGCAAGATTGGTTTTACCGTGGATTTTATCTCAAGACACAGAGTCAAAATTATACATACAGGCTCAAATGTACGGAGAAATCCCCACTAATATTTGATAAATGTTCCTTAGCAAGTTGCATCTCTACTAAATTATTTTGGTGCCCATCAGCAAGCTTCTTTCATACTTCTGGTTCCATGTTTGATCTGATGTCTTAGCAGAAATTTAATAGTTTATTTTAACTTTTTTTTTTTTTGGTTCGTTTATTCTATAACCAGTTCAGATATGCTTTTTGAATCGTTATCCTGTTTAAACAGCCAGTTGTTAATTTGAGGTAAAGAATAATCTGGAGGTAGTCTTCCTTTTTCATTATTCCCTATACTTTATGCAATGTACCAGTGTCACCGACAGGAAAACAGTCCCACAGCATGATGCTGCCAACCACCATGCTTTACTGATGGTCCAGTGTTCTTAAGCCTGAAACCCTTAACTTGACTCTTGCAAACTTCTTTTCACTGTAGCCAAACAGCTCAATCTTTCTTCCATCTGGCTATAAAACAGAAGCCATTTACCTTATTCAAAGTTCAGTTTCTCCTCAAGGTGTCAATTTTGGAGCAGGGGCTTCTTTCTTGGTCATCAGATGTAAAATAGGACTTACTGTGGACAGTGACACTAGGCTTCCAGAAGCTTCAAGTTCATGGCAGGTTGAAGCCTTTGTGTCTCCTGGGCTGTCCTAACCAGTTCCCTTTTATCTGATGGTGACCATTTGGGTTTCTTTCAGACATTAGCAAAGTGGTATAAAATCCATATAATTCAATGATTAGGTACAATTATTTAAACAGATCATGGTGGACTATCAAAATATTTAGAAAAGGCAATCCAAATTGTGTTCCCAAATCTAAAGTTTTCCTTGTTAGACCTTTAGTAAGTTCCTTGGACTTTCCTACTGTTCTTATCATTTGTCAATTTAATAAGTTCTGTCAAAAATATATTTTAATCCCAGCTAAGAGAAACTGCCAGCTGGAATCAATTATTATAACTGACCAGAAGTTAAGAAATTGTAAAACATTCAGCACCATTCATTAGAACGTACAGTATATGGTCTGTATCTGCCGAGGTTAGGGTTGGGGGTTTGTAAAAGTCCATTTGGTTGTTTCTTATAGGTTAGGCTGGAAAAAGAACTGTTCAAATAAATTAATAAAGTTCTGAACAGATGAAAGTAAACTTTTGATAAGAATTGTACGTGACGTGTGTCTGTGGGCATGGTCGTGCAAGGTAGCGGCGTAGCATTCACAGTTCACTCCAGGTAACTGAGCACAATCTGAGGAGCCTGCTGTTGTTTCTTAGCTGCAGTGTTTGCAGCAGGAAAGAGTCTTTGCTAAGGTCTGAAGCACATAAACTAATCAAGAAGAAAACTTTCTTTTCCACCTTGTTCTAACTTGTGCTCAGGAGCTCTGATTCATGTCTTACAGCCACATAAAGGTGCAAAACCTAAAGCAGTGTTGTAAAAATGCACAAGAACACATTGTCTGCAGAGCTGGTTTTAGTTCTTTTTTTAAGAGCATATACATGCGTCATAAGAAAAGTGTCAGATTAGAAGGAAGCACTGCTGAAGACTCCCTCTGTTTTTAGTCAGACCTGAAGCTCAGTGACTCATCCTGAACCTGCTTGGTGCTTGTTATTTTCTGGGCAGACGGGGATGCTTTGTTGGTGTCTCCTGCTGTTGCTTGGAGACAGATGAACACCCGCTTGAAGCTCAGCGCTCTTTCTTAAAAATACGGACTTATTTTTAACCCTGCTACAGCTGCGCTGCTGCCTAGAACACAGCAGCAAGTTCTTTGTCTTTAATTGAAAGTGACAAAAGAAGTCAGAGGTCTGAAGGGCGGATCCTTTGGGATGTGTGACCTTTCTTGTTTCTGAAGCCATAGAGCAGAAAGCTGGTGCCACACCTGCTTCTTCCAAAATGAAGAACATTCAAAAACTAAGACTCCAACCTGCAGCTGTGAAGAATCATAACGGCTGTGTTTGCTTGGTGCTTCAATCATGTCGGTCTTTTAATACAGTGTGCAATATATTTGTATGTGCATGTAGATTTAAAGCTTTCATTGTGTGCTCTTTAATCCCCTGGGAGGACGTTCTGGAGGTGTTTATGAGAAATGGAAGGAAAGGGCCTTCACCCCAGGCCAAATTATCTATTTTTTGCTTTGTTTTTTATGCTTTTACTTCATTATGTTTGGTTTGTGTACAGCGTTATTAGCCTTTCATAACATAAAGTGCTTGTGCCAGAGGCAGCAGGGTAGAGCAGATGGACTTTGCAGCGCTGAAAACTGATGATTTGTTTTAGTGGAGGTTCGTCTCGCGATCAGCTCTGCTGTTCTTTGTCCACCACTGGCTTCCTTTGCGTTTTATCTCACCGCTTGGTCTCAACAAGAAATTCAAAGAGACCCAGCAGTTGGTGTGGTGAACAGTCCTCAGGTTTTTATTTATTTTGAGTATTTATTTATTTATTTTAGTCAATGTTTTTATTGTGCTTTATTATTTTTTCTTATTAATTTGTTCTCCTGTTGTACAACTCCTGCAATTGTGCAAAAGTACTGTTTGTTGTTGAAACGGAAATTTGCTCCATGTAAGACCAGTTCTTAAAGAGATAGCGCACCTAATTACGGCAACATGCAGTGAGTTAGTTCTTTGGAGTGCCAAAAGTTCCACAATGTAAAAAATAAATGAATATTTTTAAAAATTACAATAAAATCAAAACCAGAAAATTAAATGTATCCATAATTATTTTAGTACTTCACTAAAGTAAATTAAATTAACAGTTTATGCTAAAGTTAAATAATAAATAAACGATGCATTTATATTCAAGTTCTAATAATTAAAAGACACATTTGGTAATAATTTAATGATTTATTTTCCTTATTGAATTGCGGCACATTTGGAACTCCATAGGGTTTTTAAGCTGATGTTTTATGTGGGACACTTTAAGACTCATATTATACAGGATTGTATTTTGTGTGAAATGTCCTTCATATACTTCATCAACACGTTCTTTATAGGATGGTGAATTTTGTCAGATGAAGCCTTTTCTCTCCACTGAGTTTGTATTGTACTCATGTCCATCCCAAAAAGGACTTCATGTTTTACTTCAAGTTTTTAAAACAAAGAGGGGCCCCGTTCCCAACTGACCCCGACCCCCTCCCGGGAAAAAAAAAAGAAATAATGCAGTTCAGTACCCAAGGGGATTTTCTTCTTTTTTTTTGTGTTTTAGCCTTTTAAAATCAGTATGATAAGACTCACATATTTAAAATGAGGGAGTACACAGTATTACAGCACTGCTATTAGCAGCGTAGCTTTCATTTTCGTGCATGACAGTCAAAAGGAATCTTTTGGTTTTTGGTGTTTTTATTTGGGTTCTCATTTTCTACTAAATGCTGGTAAACTCGACCTTTCTCTATTTTCTCAGCTTTTTAAGTGCATATAACTATTTTTGTCTCCAGATGATATAATGAAGATGATTCATATGGTAAGGATTATTTTTCATGGTGTGGGACTAAAGGATGCTATGATATCGCTTGAATTGTGTTGATTAAAATTTTTCCCAGCTTTTTTTTGGGGTTTTCAGTGTGTCCCGTGCCGCTTGTCTCCTGAAGTGGAGGAGCTCCAGCAGGAGGTGCAGTCGCACCACATGAGCACAAACTGACTGTTATTTGACAGAAATATGCTTTTAGTCCAGAAATTGGATCAGAGAGAGAGAGAGAGTCTAATTCATTACAGCAACAACAGTAGTCTAGCCTAGCCATCATGGACAAAATGGGTCACCTTTTTACTTGACCTTTTGCCTCTTCTTCCTCACAGAGACTAAATTCTCACAGACTGATTTTTTCCCTTCCCAGGGAGTCTTTTTCTCTTTCCTGCTCCCTTTGTTTCCAGCCTTCTTCAATCATTTCTCTGCTGTCGGCTCTTTCTAGTTTCCCTTTGTCTCTTATTGTCAGTTTGACTTTCTTCTGTATAATATTAATCTTCTAGTTCTCTGATTCTTCAGATTATTGCTTCGTTCTCTTACGTGCTACACGTGTTTCTCTAACTTCAAGAAAATGTGTTAAGGTGTTATCAATAAAATGACAGTTTAAATAGAAACTTTGGTGTCTTTGTGTTTGTAAAACCAACAAACTACAGAGTGCATGCTGATTATTTGCAAAATATACATAAAAATAATCACATTGGTTTAGTTTACAAGAACACTCTGGGACAACACATCATTCCAAATCGAATTAATGTTTTTTAAATCTTTCTCTACAATCACTCAAATAAGCATCTAAGCTTTTAACATCCATACCGAGGAGAAGGCAATAAACAGATAAAGATATACAGACAATATATCAAAGCAAGAAATACTGTAAATGTTTCTAAAAACTAGATTTGATATATATAATTTTGAATATTATTTATGGTGTGTGAATAACTAAAAAGATGAATATATATATTAAGATATAAACTGTTTTCAAAAGTTTAATGAAGAAAACTAAATGTACACAGTATGTTAAACAGTCAGTATAACAATATAACTAAATACCAGCTGAACTACTAGTTAATTCTGCACAGTAAAACATGATCAAACTGAAAGTCACACAGAAATACTTATGTTGTACCAATCAGCTGGCCAGTGATTGAAACTGGCCGCTTTTTCTCTTGATTGATTTATGATCGGCAGGATAAATCTGTCACACGCTATCGAACAGCCGGTTCTTTGGTGCGCTTTAAACATTTGCTGATGCATAAATAGACTGGTACAATGCTATGAAAAAGTATTTTCCTTATTAGGGATTTCCGCACATATATTCTTTTAGACTAGCAAACAAATTGATAATACCAGACAAAGATAACTTGGATTGGAATAATTCCATTTAATTTATCAAAGAAAAAACATACTGAAACCAGCTTTGCCCTGTGTCAAACAGTGATGTATTTTACATCAGTGTGGAGGAATTCTGGCCCATTCTTTTTTTCTGAATCTTTTTTTAATTCAGACTAATTCGAGGGTTTTCAAGCATGAACAATGTTTAAGGTCATGCCACAATATCACAATCAGATTTCGACCAGACTTTGAGGCACTCTAAAACCTTTTTTCTTTTAGACATTTATAGGTGGACTTGCTGTTGAGCTTTGGATTACTGCCCTGCTGCAAAACCCAAGACCACAAAGGCCTGAAGTCCTGAACTGATTCTTTTTAGCATAGGGCCAGGTTAGTTTAGGTAGCTTTTTGTCTCAGTGAAATCATCATTGAATGACTGCCTGTATTTACTCAGGTTTTCTTTGTCTTAACAAAAAATCTTTTGATGATCTTCCACATTTAAGTGGGATAAAACAAGCAAAGACAAAAGAAATCTGTAACAACTTAAAAACACTGTAATCTCCAAATTTACTTGCTGAAGCCAAACAAGATGTTCTGTGTTACGGTTCTCAGGAAGAAAATCAGAATTGGCCAAGTCTGGACTCAGCAGGTTGGTAAAAGTAAGTAATTAAACCTTTATTTAT